>JH720166.1:57236-94326 GCA_000231845.2 Tetrahymena malaccensis 436 | reverse complement strand
AAAAAATAACGAATTTCTTTACTCACTCATCACAACACAACTAAAATACTAATAAAATGCATATTTAATTAGCTATTAAATAAAATATTTTGCTAATTTATTTCAGATTTTATTAAATTTTTTTAAACTAATAATTTTTATCAAATAAATAAATAATATATTAAAAAGCTATTATGTTTAAAGAATAATTTAAATATTTTTATTTAATAAAAATAATCTAAATTTTTAATTATAATTTAATAAATATATAAATAGATTAGGTGGTTAACAAAAATAAGAATTGATAGAATTCATCTAAAATTAATTATAATTTGCAAAAGTAAATAATTAAAGTAAATTATTAATATTAAAAAATTGTTTTAAAAATAGTTAAAAATATATTGAAATAGAAATATATTTTTTCACTCAACATATTATTAAAAATCACAAGTTTAGTTTTAAAAAAAAATATAAACTTATCTTTTTTTAAAAAAATGATATGTTTTTATATTTTATCTTTGTGTTTTTGCAAATATATTATTTTAATTAAATTACTTAAATTTTATATTTACATATTTTATTTATCAACTTAAATTTAATGCTAAAAATCAGAAATAAAAAACATACAAACATTTAAATAACATTAAAAAAAAAATTAAATATTTTAAAACAATTAATTATAATTATTTAAAAAATGTAAAAATAATAATAACATATTTAAAGCTAAAATTTTTAATTTAAAAAATAATAATTTATAAATTTTTTTTTTATTAGAAATTAAAAATGACAGCCTTTAATTTGAATTATTTGCTTTATAATTATGATTGCATTTTTTTTTTCATATTTCCTACAAATAAATAAAAAAATTAAATAAATTTTCTTTAATATTTAGAAAGCAATTATTCTATCAATGCATATATTGCCTTAGACTTAGGTTCTACTTTAGCAAACTGTGATAATCTCACTAATTTGAATTTGATTTAATGTAAATTCAATTTGATACTTTTTAATGTGATATATTTTAATAATTAAGCAACTTATGAAAAACTAAAAAACTCTTTTTATTTATTCTATTAATATAATTTTTATTTTTAAATATATATTTAATTATTTATCACTATTTCAAATTTTTTCTTCCTTTATCTTTCTAACTAAAGAATAAATTAGTTAAATTTTCTACAATATTTAAAAAGCGCTCATATAATATATGCTAATAGTATCTCAGACTTAGATTATTCTTTAGCAAACTGCTCTAATCTTACAAATTAGACACTTAATTTGCTCTTAAAATAGTTTATTTCTAATTTTAAATAAATAAATGAATGTAAAACAAAAAACAATTTTTATTAAATATTAATTATTTTTTACATGATTTATTTCTCGTTATGTTTTTTTAATTGACTCATTTTTAATTTTAAAATCTTTACTTAATTTTATCTTAAAATTTATTTTTTATTCGCTTTTTAATAACTAACTAACTAATATTTTTATATTTAAAAAGAGTTACTTGATTAGATGCAAATATTTACTAATGCTTAAGTTCTGCTTTAGCAAAATATATTAATCTTTGATATTTAACACTTGATTAGTGTAAAAGCAGTTTATTTCTTTAAGAGTATATTGTATTTTAATAAATAAATTAATAAAAACTAAAAACTTAATTTATTATTTCTTTATTTATTTGCTATATGATTGATTTTATTTTTTTAAAGTTTCAAATATTTTATTTATTAATCATCAATTTGTAGCTTTTTAATATTTTTTTCGTTTTTCATTCAAATTAACAATTTGCTTACAAAATAAATATAATATTGAATTTATTAAATATGTTCTCTAATTTTTTAAATATAATTAAAAAAAGTTTAACTTTATGTAGATTTTTGCATGATATTGCAATATGACATATAACTAAGATAAAAAATAATTCTTTGAAGATTAAACAATTAAAACCTTTAAGTATACTGCTTATTCTAGATTTTTAATTTGTTAAATTGATAATTATTTAGAAAATTTGAGACTTTAAAAAGAAAAATAACTTTAAATATTACATTTAAAATCCTTTAATTTAAATAAGAATTTCTAGAGCAACTGATAGTAGAATATTTAAATAAATATACTGTTTATGTTTAATTCCACTAATAAAAAGAGCCTAATATGTGGAATTTAAATTATTTAAAAAAAAATTTTTTTTAGATCGAAATTTATCACATTTTCCTCTGTTTTCATTATTTTTATGTATTGTTTTTAAACAATTTGCCTGAAGATTTAAATTAAATAATTTTAATATCACAAAATTAATTTATTATTTTAATTTATAGTGGATTACATTACATAATATATATCAACTAAAAAATAAAATTCATAAAAAATTGTAGAAATTGCAATAATTCAATACGCGTTTTTATTTTTAATAATTAAATTAACATATTTAACTCATATTTTTAATTTTAGACTTATATCTTTCCTAAAAAGATTTTCAATATAAGTTTATCCATTTAGATTATTATTACTAAAATTTTAATAAAATAAATATTCAAATAAATTTTTTAATTTTTGAAAATACCTTAAATCAATCTCTAAACTCTATAAAGTTTTGCATTTAGATATTTCATAAGCAAATTCTTTCACTCCATATAAATCAATATTTGTTTTACTAAATAAATTAAAATTATTATATTCCTTTATTTTTTTTTGTAGGTTTATTTAGACTTTTATTGAGGAAATGTTAAATAATTACTCTAAATCTAGATTTAAAGCAAAGAGATTAGTACATTTAGCTATTTCGGAAGCAACTTCTTTGGCCCCATCTGAACCAATATTGTTAGCCCTAATTAAAATTAACAAAAATACTTAATTAAATATTGTTTATTTCTTTAATTATTTATTTAAACTATCAATTGATAAATTATGTAAAAAATTACTAGAGATTGAGGGTTAAAGTGGAGAGATTAGTACATTTAGCTATTTCAGAAGCAATTGATTTTGCCCCATCCTAATCTATGTTGTTAGACCTAATTAAATGAATAAAATTACTTAATTAAATATTGCTTAATTCTTTTATTTCTTTAGTAATTTATTTAAACAATATATTGAGAAATTTTTTTAAATTTACCCAAGCCAAAGAGTTAATGTGGAGAGATTAATACATTTAGTTATAGCAGCTTTCGTCCCATATGAACCTATGTTGTTATTTCTAATTAAAATGGATTAAAATCCTTAATTAAATATTGTTTAATCCTTTGATTTCTTTAATTATTTATCTAAACTACAAATAGTGAAAATGTTTAAAAAATTACTAGAGCGAGAGGGATAAAGTGGAGAGATTAGTACATTTAGCTATTTCGGAAGTAATTTCCTTCGCCCCATCTGAATTTATGTTATTATTACTAATTAAAATGAATAAAATACTTAATTACATATTTTTTAATTCTTTGATTTCTTTAATAATTTTTTTAAACGATTTATTGAAAATATGTAAAAATTACCCAAGCCAAAGGGTTAAAGTAGAGAGATTAGAACATTTAGCTATTTCGGAAACAACTTATTTAGCTCCATCTGAACCTATCTTATTGTTACTAATTAAAATTAACAAAAATGCTTAATTTAATATTGCTTAATTATTTGATTTCTTAAATTATTTATTTAAATTATATATTGAGAAAATGTGTAAAAAATTACAAGAACGAAAGGGTTAAAGTGTAGAGATTAGCGCATTTAGCTATTTCAGAAGCAGTTGCTTTCGCTCCATCTGAACATATGTTGCAAGACCTAATTAAAATTAACAAAACACTTAACTAGTTAAATAAAGTATAATTGTTTGTTTGATCTATTTAATTATTTATTTAAACTGTAATTTGAGAAAATATGTAAAAAATTACCCAAGCCAAAGGGTTAAAGTAGATAGATTAGTGCATTTAGCTATTTCAGAAGCAACTGCTTTTGCCCCATCCGAACCTATCTTGTTCTCACTAATTTAAATTAACAAGATACTTGTTTAAATATAATTTAATAGTTTGATTGTTTAATTATTTATTTAAACAATAAATTTAGAAAATAAGTAAAAAATTACTAGAATGAAAGGGTTAAATTGGAGAGATTAGTGCATTTAGTTATTTCAAAAGCAACTGCTTTCGCTCCATATGAACTTATGTCATTACCACTAATTATAATTAACAATCATACTTAATTAAATATTGTTTAATTCTGTGATTTCTTTAATTTTATTTAAACTGTTAATTCAGAAAATGTGTAAAAAATTACTAGAGGTAGAGGGTAAGAGTGGAGAGATTAGTACATTTAACTATTTTGGAAGCTACTTCCTTAGCCCCATCAGAATCTATATCGTTAAACCTAATTAAAATGAACAAAAATATATAATTAAATATTTTTTTATTCTTTGGGTTTCATTATTTTTATTAAAATATGAATTGAGAAAATGTGGAAAAATTACCCAAACCAAAGGGTTAAATTGGAAAGATTAGTACGTTTAGCTATTTCAGAAGCAATATCTTTCGCCCCAGTTGAACCTATGTTGCTAGACCTAATTATATTAGTAATTTGAAATAACAGATTATTTTAGATAATAGATTGAAGATAAAAAATTAGGTATTTATTTAATTTAAAATATTATTAAAAAAGTAGTAAATTTAAACAATCTTTAAAAAAATTATTTTTGTTGGAATATTAAATAAATATATTGAAAAATAATAAATTAATATTAATTAAGAAAATAAATAAAATAATATATTTTTTAAGTTTTGGAAAATTTTAGAAAAGTTGTTTGGTTTTTATAGATATTTGAGCCCATTATTTTTTTAAATTATACTTTAGATGAAATATTAATTTAATTGAGTTTTAAATTATTTTATAAAATATGAATTTATCTGATCGTAAGTCAGCATACATATCTTTTAATTTTAAAATCTAGATAACATTTTAGGAATATATTCTGGATAAAAAATATCACATTAAACACTATTTTTTGAGGTTTTTTTCTGTATAAAAATTTATCATTTTTTTTAATATTAAGAAAATTATATAATCTTTAGCAAAAAGCATTCAAATTTGCACTTATAATTTCTAATATTTATAAAATATATATATTAAAAACATTACTCGTAGTTCAAAGTAAGAATCTTATAATAGCTGGAAAATGGTTAACCCTAATTAATATTTAATATACGAAATATTTTATTAAAATTAATAAATAATAAATACTTAATTTATCTGTTAATTGACTTTTGAATAGTATTAATATCCTTTTTTATAAAAATTATCTAAAATAAACGATAAATCTGACCTTTTTTCTTATCTAAAAGCAACAGTTTATAGCAATATATCATAAATTTTAGTATTTCTTTTAATAACTTCTTATTAGTAACTATACTTTACTTCAAACGGGATTGAAAAATCGTTAGAATAATCAAGACTTTTTTATAATAGCTAAGATTCTAAAGTTTCAAAATTATCAAGAAGTGCTAGACAAACTCCTACTGAGAAAACATCACTCTATTTATAAAAATTAATCTTAAATATACTTTTAGGTACTTAATAATCATACTTTAAAACTGTATAAGAAAGTTTTTGATACTTCTGGTGATAAATATCCAAGTGTGCCGCACTATAAAATTAAAAAAATAGTATTTAACATAGTTTTAACAATTATATTTATACAGCTCCTTCAACAGGATAATATTATTTAACAGCATTCCCATTGATACTCATCCAATCGTAAGGCATTTTTCTAGCCTAATCAAAGTCAGCTATTTTAAAAACACAATAAAATTTATAAATTGATGAAAAGAGAAAGAAATTAGTAAAAATACCTAATTTAATTGTAAGGATTTCAGGATCTTCTTCAATATAGAGTAAATTTTCTAACTTAATATCCCTATGGACAATATCATGAATATGAAGATAATTAATGGCATCCATGATTTAGATAGCTATCTTTATTTTTTGATTTTCATCTAATTCTTTATTTTGTTTCTTTAAATTGTTGAGAAATTGTTTTAAGTTCCCTTTATTAATTTTTAGATAAATAATAAATAACTTTGAAATATTTAAAACATTATTTTGAGTTACCAGAACATTTCTCTATCTCATAGACCACAAAATCTTCATTTTTATTTACATTTAAATAAAAATAGTCATATAATTTTATAACTAGAGGCATCTAACAATCTTTCATAATTCCAACTTCACGAATAACTTCATGCTTCTTAGTCCTTTAAATCTTTAGAGCTGAGTTCCTATTTTCAGATTTGTTGAAGACACCAAGAACTAATCCAGTAGCACCAACTGAAATGAATTAGAAATTTGGATCGAATTTAGTCATTTTTTGTAAATTGTTGAGAATTATATAATATTCTTAAGGTTCAAAAGGCTGATTTTTTAATTATTAGTATTTAATCATCAACTTTTCTAAGTTTAAATCCTTCTAAAGTAAGAAAAAAAATAAATATAATCAACTAAGTAATAAGAAATATATTTACATTACAACTTTAGGATAGCTCTAATATTTCACTTTCGTTTTTCTTCTTTTTTTGTACTATGCTCATTTGAATTTGGTTAAGCTACTCAGCTTTCTACTTTAATTGAGACTTGAATATATTAAAGATTTTATTTTATTTTTTCAATAAGTGAAAAAAAAAGTATTTATATTACCTTATTTAGCAGCGTAAAAATGTCTACATTTAAGTACTGTTAGTTCTAAACTATAAATTAAATCAGTAGATCAACTGCAGGCTAACGTTGATTCACTTCATATTTGAGGCATTGGCTAGCTATTTTATAGATTTAAGATTATCTATCTAAATTGAAATTTGTGAAGATATTTCCATTTTTTGTATCAAATTTTTATTCATGTTTTGTTTTATAGATATCAAAATTTTCAATATTATCAAGTTCTAGCAACACAATTCCAACAGAGAAAAGGTCAGACTAATTTTATTTTAATGTAAATTAACAAAATTAAATGCTTATTTTTTAGATTAGTAAATTAAAAATCAATAGAAGTTAACTTTATAAAATAAAGAAGCTAATTTAATAAAAAATTTTGCAAAATAAATAATAATCAAATAAAAAATATTACCAGTTTTTTGTAAATATTATCATAGACTTCTGGAGCAGTATAAGCTTAAGATCCTTTCTATAGTTTAAATTGTATGATAAATTAATTATATTTATTTTGAAAATTAATTACAATAGTTGAGATAGAAAGTCTGGTTTCATTATTCTTCAGAGCTGATGCAAAAGCTAGATCACCTTTATATAAAACCAGCAAATATTTTATTTAAAATATAAAAAAATGAAAAAATAAATATTAAAAGAAAATAAATAAAAAGTATTAAACAAAATTTCAAAATGATATTTTTGTTTGCAGATAGTTAGATTTGAGAAAACTATTAAATACTCAAGTGTCACTTTTAAAAAGTATATTTAATTTAGTCTCAAATATTTATTATTTAATAGTTTGAAGTTAGTTTATATATGTTTAAAATAGAAGTATCTGATATTTCAAGTTCATTTTTATTATAAATTGAATAAAATTTTAATTTTTATGATAAAAATTCAAGGAAATACTTAGTATTTATTAATTAAGCTCATATTAGAGCAATTAATATAATAAAAAACTCTTTAGTTTTTCTTTTATTTCTTAGATTTCTTTAAAGATGTTTAAAAAACTTAAATTAATAAGAAAAAAAATGTATCTTAGATACGAAATATATTTAAACTTACTGTAATTTACAGGAGTAATACTGCATTATATACTAATACTTTAAAAATGATACTTATATTTGGATTTAAATAAATAAATTCTTATTTATTTAGTATTATTTTTATTTAAAAATTTTAAGTTTTTTATTATAGAAAAATTTAGAGCATATATATATATGGGTTTAAGAGGAATTTTAATTGATTTTTTCCAGATTATTTCTATAAGTTACTTAATTATTATAATAATTTTAAATACATATTTTAAAATTTAACTTATAGTGATAAAAATTTATTAAAATCTCAAAAATCAGATCATATTTTTTGTTTTTTAACTTAGAAAAAATGAAATTACATAATTTAAGAGTAGGATTGCCATTTTGGTCTAAATTAAGCAAGAAATTCGATGGCTTTATGTCTCTATGCACAACATCAAACCTGTGCAGAAAAGCCACAGAATCTAAGATTTAGATTGTCATAATTTCTTTCATTTGTTAGCTTGGAAAGCTATTTTTTTGCTTGCACATACTCATGAATGATTCTAAAGTAGCTTTTGAGTTAAATTTAAATAAAAAGTAAATTAAATATTCTTGATATTTTGCTAAAAGTAAATAAATAAAATTATTATTCTTTTTAATATTAATATATTTTTAAATTAAAGTTATGAAATTAGCTATAAATGACTTTTATATTCTTTTAATAGATAAATTACAAATTATTTGCTAAATCTATTGTTTCATTATATAATTAAATAATTTCTTTATAATTATGATTAATATATTCTTTGATTTGTCAAAGAAAAGTATTAGAAAAATGCAAAAGTTACTAAATTATTTTGTAAGTTTTTCATTCAAATTTGTTAGAAATGAATTATTTAATTATGAGCAAATATTAAAATTATGAATGAGACTCTTATTTTCTATGAAAAATATTGAGAGGTAGATAATTTTCCTAAATGGTAAAGGAAATTTTTATTTTTGTTTTTTTGATATGGGTTGGATCATTCATAAATGAATGCAATTATATATATATACTTGTTAAATGATGAGTTAAATTGTATTGAATAATAATTCTAATATTTTATTATGCGATGCTTTTTTAGTATTCATCTGTTTAAAAAGCTTTTCACTCTTTACTTAATATTCATTCAATTTGGATTTTCTAATTTAATTAAAAAGAAAAGATAGTAAAAAAACCAATAAAAATGTCTTTTTGGCATTTTTTAATCTCCTTAATAACCTTTAAATTAGTAGAATTCTAAAAGGAAAAGATAGTAAATAATTTAAGCATATTACTTTGACATAATTCTTATTCCATCACATAGAATACCCTCTATTATTCTCGTTAATTATTTTTTTAAACCATTGGGATTTAATTATCATCATCATCAGAATCAGAGTCATCCTCTTCTGTTAAGAAGAAACTATTGAACACTTTGATAATGTACTTACAACCACTAAATACTTCCAGCATTTTGTACTCTTCTTGAATGACTTCCATTCCTTTTAGATCACTCTCATCACATTCAACAAACTTAAGTGCCACTGTTTAAGAAGTATTTTTATTGAGGGCCTTAAGTACCAATGCAAATGATCCATTTCCTACAAATTGTAAAATTTGGTAGTGCTTTTATTATATTTTCATAAGCTTGAAAAGCTTCTTCACATCACGCTTCTTGATGGAGCAGTTTTTGATTGATTTCTCAACTTCTTGTCTCACTTACTTAATACTTGACATTTCTAGTTATTTTCGACTTGTTTTTGTTTCCTTAATTGCTTTCCTTTGTTTTACTCACTGTGCTAAATTAGCTTATTTCTTAATAAAAATCAATGCAAAATATAAGATATTTCCATTATATAAAATCTTCAATTCTACCAAATAAATTTCCAGCATAATATTTAGCACATTCATTCTATTGGTAAACAAATGCTAATTTTTATGATTTTTATATTTAATTTTGAGAGCGAATCAATGATATGGAAAACTGAACAATTTTTTATAAAGAAAATATATAATAAAAAGAATAAGAAATCCTTTAAAATTAAATGCTTTTATTAATTACTCTTCTAATTTCAATACAATATTTCATGAATTTCTATTTAAATTTTATATTCAAAATTGCTTAGTAAATAATTACTCATAAGAATCTCTATTTGTTTTATTAAATCACTTTTACAAAAGAAATCATTTTTATAATTCAAAATAAAAATGAAATATTCTTAATCCATTTATATTTACTCAAAAATAAGATTTTATTTTTTTTATTATTTAGATTTATTTTAGAAATATAGCATTTTGCAAATTTAAAAAATATTCATCGCTATTAATTAGTGATGATTTATATTTATTTAAAAATAATACACAGTAAGAAGAAATACTTAGTGATAAATTTTGAAATGTTAAATTAAAAATAATGTATTTATACAATAAGATTTATGAAATTTTTTAATGTTGAATATGCATCCAACTACTTCTAATTATATAATTAATTATTCATTTAAATTTTTATTTTTAAAAATTAATAATTATTATCTTTCAAAATAAAATTAAAATTATATTGCTTAATATTCGTTTAATATAAATATAAATCTATCAATCAAACATAAAATAAAAAGAAATCAATAATATTTATATTAATATTAATTATTATCATCTGAGGCTAAAACCATGTTCTACTTTATGGAAAAACTCCTGAATAATTAATTTTTTCATTAATTTTAATTTAATCAAGCCTTTCACTTCAAATAATTTCTCTAATTAATTATTTTTAAAAATATTTATTATTTATTTTTATATTTTTTTCAATTAAACAATAATTATCTATTTTACTTAGAAATTTCATCTTAAGAATTTTACTCTTCGCTTTCTTCTGCCTATTCTTCTTCTTCTTCATCATCGTCGTCTATAAATTACTCATCAGAATAATAACTATCATTATCAGAAAAAAACTATTCATTTTGTATTTCTGTATTTAATAAAAAGACTAATCTTTTAATTTTGTAAAGCTAGCTTAAAAGTGAAATTCTTTTTTTTTTATTTCCAAACCTATTTTAAATAGTTTAATTTTTAATTTAACATTATATTTATTTAATTAACAAGTATTTATTTTACTTTCAAAAATATTGTAATAAAAATAAAAAAAAGGAATTAATCAATTTTTAAAAAAAGTTTAGTCTAGTATAAAAGAAAATTAATTATTAATTTATCATTTTTACTATTTTAATCATTAATTTTTAAAAATTTTAATTAATTAATTAATAAAATAAAAATGTTTAAATTCTAAAAAGTAAATGATTGCAATAAAAATAGTTTAATTTATTTTAAATTAATTTTTGTATTAAAAATACCACAATCTAAAAAGAAACAAATAGCTTTTACCTTAAATCAACGTCAAAATATAAATAAAAGATATTTATGCATTTTTTCAAACCAGAAATTAAACCTTAAGCACCTTCATAATTAATTGAACTATCATTTTTAAAATAAAAATTAAATATATTAAGCATTTAATTAATAAAGAGAAGAATGAATACAAAATATTAATAAGTCAATTAATAAATACCAAATAAAAAATATTTTAATTGGAAGGGCATAATCATAATCAAAAAGCAAATAAATTAAATAAAAAGCTAATAAATAAATAGAGTATTTTTGTCTTAAATTCATTTAGATATTTAAAAATATCACAACTCAAAACAAATAATATATTTTTTACCCTAAACGAAGTGTCAAGTTTTAGAGTTTAGTGCAATTTGCTAATGCAGAACCTAAGCCTGATGCGCCTTTTGCTCCAATTTAATTCTCGCTTTTTAAATATTGGAGAAATTGTTATTTATTTATTTTTTATTTAGAAAAATAAATATAAAAAATGTTAATCATAATTAACTTATGTAAAATGTAAGTAAATGATCAAAATAAAATATTTAAATTAAAAAAATAATCAGAATCAAAAAGCAAATTAACTAAAAAATCATAATAAAAAAGTATTTGTTTTAACTTTAAATTAAGTGTCAAAGTTGCGAGATTAGTGCAATTTGCTAATTCAGAACCTAAACATAATGCTCCATTAGAACCAATTTAATTCTCACTTTTTAATATTGAAGAAAATATTATTAGCTTATTTGTTAGTTAGAAGGAAAAATAAAGGAAAAATATCAAATACAATTAACTAATTTGTAATTTAAGTAAATGTTTAAAGTTAAAAATATCTTAAACTAAAAAAAAGTAATTAAAATCAAAGAGCTAATAAATCAAACAAAATCCTATTAAATTAGAATTTTTTTTTTTTAAAATCGTTTTTGTTATTAAAATATATCATAAACTAAAATAAATAAGCTGTTGTTACAAGAGACTAAGCATTAAATTTGAGAGATTAGTGCAGTTTGCTAATGCAGAACCTAAGCGAGAGACACCTACATCACCAATTTAATTTCTACTTTTTAAACATTAAAGAAAATATATTTTATGTATTTGTTATCAAGAAGAGAAAATGAAGAAAAAAATGAAATAAAAATAAACTAATTAATATAAGATTTAAGTAAATATCGAAAGTTAAAAATTAATCATATTAAAAAACATAGTCAGGATTAAAAAGCAAATACATCAAATAAAGTTATTAAAAAGTAGATTTTTTTTGTTTTAAATCAATTTGATGTTAAAATATATCATCATCAAATCAAAAAGATATAAGCTATTTTTACTAGAGATAAAGTTCCAAATTTGAGAGATTAGTACAGTTTTCTAATACTGTACATAAGCCTGAGGCACCATTTGAGCCAATTTAATTGTTACTTTTTAAATGTTGAAGAAAGTGTATTTAGTTTAGTTTTAGTTAAAAGAAAAATGAAGAAAAAATATGAAACAAAATTAATTAATATTAATTTAATTTAATTAAATTTTAAAATGTGACTTAAATTAAAACAACATAATAAGAATCAAAAGGCAAATAAATTCAATAAAATCCTCATAAAAGAGTATATTATTTTATTTAAAATCAATTTTGATATTAAGAAAACGATAATCTTAAATAAATAAGCTAATTTTACAAGAGATAAAGTGTTAAATTTGAGAGATTAGAGCACTTTGCTAATTCAGTACCTAAACTTGATGCACCATTTGGACCAATTTAATTCTAACTTTTTAAATATTTAAGTAAATATAACTAGTTTATCTCTGAATTAGAAGGTAAAATGAAGTAAAAATATGATATAAAAATAAACTAATATGTTAATAATTTTAATTACTTTGAAACTGAAAATGAATTAAAAATTAACTAATATATAATTTAAGTTAATGTAGAAAGTTAAAAATATCTTAAAATAAAAAAATAAAATCAGAATCAAAAATTAAATAAATCAAATAAAATCCTATAAAAAAAGTAGATTATTTTTGTTTTAAATCCATTTAGTTATTTAAAATATAATAATCCAAATGAAATAAGCTGTTTTTACTTGAGATTGAGTATCAAATTTGAGAGATTAGTGCATTTTGCTAATGCAGAACCTAAGTCTGAGGCACCTTTTTCACCAATTTTTTTATCACTTTTTAAATATTGAAGAAAATGTAATTAGCTATTTGTTAGTTGGAAGTAAAAATAAAGAAAAAATATGAAAGACAATATTGAAAGTTAAAAATGAACCAAGCCAAAAAACATTAAAAAAATAAAATAATAATAATAGTAAAAATTGAAAATTAAAAATAAAATGAATTAACATAAATATTAATTTGAATAAATAAAATAGATTAAAAATCAGAATAGTTTTTTTTTAAATTAACTTGATATCTATGATAAATTAAATCAGATAAATGATAAAAATTTAATTTACATGAGATAAATATCTAGATCAGTATGAGATTAAAGCGAAGAGTTTAAAAACTTTTTTTATGATCAAAATAAAGTTAAAGAGTAATTAATTAAAAAATAATTAATTACATCTTCTAAGTTGCCAAATTATGTTTTCTATTATTCCATTTTTTTTTGAAATTTAATTACTAGCAATTTTATCAAAATTTAGTTAAATAGAAAAATAGTTAATTAATTATTAATTTTTCAGAAGAGTTAATTTAGACACAAAGGATAAATAAATTTTATATAAAATATAAAATATAAGAATTGGTAAAAATAGATATATAATATAATCAGAAATTTTATTATAAAGTAATCATTTTTGTATTTTTTTAATCAAATTAAGCTAATTTTGAAAAATTTGATATATAATTTTTATATCATTTAACATTGATACTTAGTGATATTATTATATGATAAATTAATTATAAATGATAAACAAATTTCGTATCGATATTTATCATTAATTTTAGTATAAAAATTTATAAATTTTTTAAATTTTAATTCCGTTTTATTCCCCTTAAAATTAATATATTATTTATGGATTTTAATTTTAATAATTATTGTATTCAAATTTATTTGTAATTTCAATTATAAAATATTTAACAAAACATTCTCTAAAAATAAAATGCATAAAATGTTTTAGAAATTTCAATTATTCACTTTGTTAATTTTTAAAATTAACATATTTAATTCAGATTTTTAATTTTACATTCATATCTTTCCTAAAAAGACTTTAAGTAAAAGCTTTTTCATCTAGATTATTATTTCTAATGTTTAAATAAAATATATACTAAATAAATAGCTATTGACATTTTTTTTAAATACCTGAAGTCAATATCTAAGCTGTTTAAAGTATTGCATTTACATATTTCATATATAAGTACTTTCACTCCATTTTAATCAATATTTGTTTTACTTATTCGATTAAAAAAATTATCAAAAAAATAATTTTATTATTAGATTTTTTAAAAATTACTACAAATTTAGGCTTAAAGTGGATAGATTTGTACATTTAGATATTTCGAAAGCAACTGCTTTTGCCCCATCTGAACCTATATTGTTTGAGCTAATATTTTATTAAATATTATTAAATCTTTGATTTGTTTAATTAGTGATTTAATTTCAGAAAATGAGTTTGTAAATTACTAAAAGTTTAGGGTTAAAGTGCAGAGATTAGTACATTTAGCTATTTCTGAAGCAACTGCTTTCGCCCCATCTGAACCTATGTTGTTATTTCTAATTAAAATTAACAAAAATACTTAATTAATTAAATATTGGTTAATTCTTTGGTTTCTTTAATTATTAAGCAACATATTAAGGAAAATAGTAAAAAAATTACCCAATCCAAAGTACTAAAGTAGAGAGATTAGTACATTTAGCTATTTCGGAAGCAACTGCTTTTGCCCCATCAGAGCCTAAGTTATTGTTACTAATTAAAACGAACAAAAATATTTAATTAACATATTTAATTCTAGTTAACTATTTATTATTTAAATTTTTAATTGAGAAAATATGAAAAAAACTACGCAAGATTGAGGATTAAAATAGAGAGATTAGTACATTTAGCTATTTCTGAAGCAACTGCTTTTGCCCCTTCAGAACCTATGTTGTTTTCACTGATTATAATTAACAAAAATACTTCATTAAATAATTTTTTATTCTTTGGTTTATTTAATTATCTTTTTAAAGCAATAAATAGAGAAAATGTGAAAAAATTACCAAATCCAAAATGTTAAAGTGGAGAGGTTAGTACATTTAGCTATTTCTGAAGCAACTATTTTCACTCCATGAGAGCCTACTTGGTTAGAGCTAATTAAAATTAGTAAAAATACTTAAATACATTTAATTTTTTAATTTAGCATTTTTATTTATCAAACTATTAATTGAGAAATAATATAAAAATTACCTTAGGTCTAGGGTTAAAGTGGTGAGATTAGTAAATTTAGTTATTTGTTAAGCAATTGCTTTGGCACCATTCAAATCTATGTTGTTCTCCCTATTTATAATTAACAAACTAACTTAAATAAGTATTATTTAATTTTTTGATTATTTTATTTATTTATTTAAACTATAAATAGAGAAAATGTAAATAAAAATTACCTTAGGTAGAGGGTTAAAGAATAGAGATTAACACATTTAGTTATTTCGGAAGCAATTATTTTCGCTCCATCTGAACCTATGTTGTTGTTACTAATTAAAATTAACAAAAATTCTAATTAAATATTATTTCTTTTATTTCTTAAACTATTTATTTAAATACAGAAAATGCATAAATAATAACCTTAGGTAGAGAATTAAAGTGGAGAGTTTAGCACATTTGCCTATTTCGCAAGCCACTGCTTTCGCGCCATCATAAAGTATGTCTTTCTTACTAAGTAAAATTAAAAAAACACTTAATTAATAAATATTGCTTTATTCTTAGATTTATTTAATTATCAATATAAAACTAAGATGCTTAAAAATTACCCAAACCAAAGTGTTAAAGTAGAGAGATTAGTACATTTAGCTATTTCGAGAGCAATTGCTTTCGCCCCATCTGAACCTATATTACTAGACCTAATTAAAATAAAAAATAGTGCTTAGTTAAATATTTTTTTAATCTTTGATTTTTTTATAAATTATTTAACTAAAAATTTAGAAAATGTGTATTACTAGAGGTTGAGGGTTAAAGTAGAGAGATTAGTACAGTTAGCTAGTTCATAAGCAATTGCTTTCGCCCCATCTGAACCTATGTTGTTGTTACTAATTAAAATGAACAAAAATACTTAATTAATTAAATATTGTTTAATTCTTTGATTTCTTTAATTATTGATTAAAACTATAAATTCATAAAATGTGTAAAAAATTACTAGAGGTCGAGGGTTAAAGTGGAGAGATTAGTGCATTTAGCTATTTCTGTAGCAACTAATTTAATCTCATCTGAACGTATTCTGTTGTTACTATTTAAAATAAATAATTAGAATAAACAGCTTTTTTTTGATTATAGATAGCAGATAAAAATAAGGAATATATTAATTAATATAGTGAAATTTGTAAATATAAATCTTCTAAAAAATTTATTGGCATTGGAATAATTAAAAATTATTTTTATAAATATATTATAAATTTATTGCATGTTGTATTATTAAGGGAGAATCTTAGGATTCAACTATATATATATAATATTTATTTATTTTAAAATCAAATCGAATATTTTAAATTAATTTATTAGATAGCAAATATAGGAACTAAATTCTTGAGCTTCCAATTTTTCAAGAATTTAAAACCTCGAAGTGCAATAAATATTTTTAAAAATGTGTGCTTTACATTAGTAATATTTATAAATATAACCATAAAAATATTACGAATAATCCAAAGAAAGAACCTTTTAATAGCTGGAGAATGGTTAATCCTAATTAAATATTTAAAATATTAAATATTTTACTATAATAATAGATGGTAAATACTTAGTTAATCTATTTATTGACCTTTGAATAGCATTGATATCCTTTTTTACATAAATTATCTAGAATAAGAGATAAATCTGATCTTTTTTCTTATCTAAAAACAACAGTTTATAGTAATATGTCATAAATTTAAGTATTTCTTTTAACAACTTCTTATTAATTACTATATCTCACTTCAAAAGGAATTGAAAACTTGTTCAAATAATCAAGACTTCTTTAAAACAGTTAAGGCTCTAAAGTTTCAAAATTATCAAGAAGTGCTAGACAAACTCCTACTGAGAAAATATCACTCTATTTATTAAAATCAATCATAAATATGTTTTAGATAATTACTAATCATACTTTAAAACTATATAACCTATTCGTTATAATTTCTGGTGATATATATCCAATAGTGCCACACTATGAAATTAAAATATTTGTATTTAATATAGTTTTAATATTTATATTTTACAGCTCCTTCAATTGGATAATATTATTTAACTAATTTATTATCAATGTACGACCAAGTATAAGGCATTTTACTAGCCTAATCAAAGTCAGCTATTTTAAAAACACAATAAAATTTTAAAAATTCATAAAAAGCGAAAGAAATTAATAAAAATACCTAATTTAATAGTAGGGATTTTAGTATCTTCTTCAATATAGAGTAAATTTGCTAACTTGATATCCCTGTGGACAATATCATGAATATGAAGATAATTAATGGCATCCATGATTTAGATAGCTATCTTCATTTTTTGATTTTCATCTAATTCTTTATTTTGTTTCTTTAAATTGTCTATATATTGTTTTAAGTTTCCTTTATTAATTTTTAGGTAAATAATATATAGCTTCATAATTTTTAAATAAATTATTTTGAGTTACCAGAACATTTTTCTATCTCATAGACAACAAAATCTTCATTTGTATTTACATTTAAGTAAAAATAGTCATAAAATTTTATAACTAGAGGCATTTAACACTCTTTCATGATTCCAACTTCACGAATAACTTCATGATTCTTAGCTCTTTAAATCTTTAGAGCTGAATGCCTATTTTCAGATTTGTTGAAAACACCAAGAACTAATCCATTTGCACCAACTGAAATGAATTCTATATTTGGATCAAATTTACTCATTTTTAACAGATCATTCAAAATTATATAACATTCTTTTTCTTCAAAGGGTTTATTTTATTCTTGCTCGTATTTACTCATAAGTATTTCTAAGGGCTAAATTAATAAATATGAATACTAATAAGTGATAAAAAATATTTTTACATTTAAAATCTATGATAAATATAATTTTTCGCTTTTAATTTTCTTCTATTCCTGTATACAAATAATTTGGTTATTATTAAGCTATTCATCTTTATACTTTAATTGAGACTTGAATATATTAAAAATTTAATTTTTTTTTGTTTAATAATGAAATTTATTTTACCTTATTTGGCAATGAAAATGTGTCAACACTTAAATATTGCTAATTCTAAAAAATAAACTCAAGCAGTAGATCAACTGCAGGTTTGCGCTGAGCCACTTCGTATTTGAGGCATTAAGCAGCTATTTTATAGATTTCAGATTATCTATCTAAATTGAAATTTGTGAAGATTTTTCCATTTTTTGTTTCAAACTTTTATTCAAATGTCGTTTTTTTAATATCAAACGTTGCAATATTATCTAGCTCTAACAGCACAATACCAAGAGAGAAAAGGTCAGACTTATTTATTTTAATTTAAATTTATAAATTCAAAATATTTTTAAAAATTACTTTTTATTTAATGAAATTAAAATCAACACAAACAAATTTATTAAAAAGAGTAATTTATTTAATAATAAATCTACAATAGAAAAACTATTTGTAAAAAATTTTACCTGCTTTTTGTAAGCTTTATCGTAAGCTTCAGGAGCAGTATAAGCTTAAGCTCCTACCTGTTAATATATTATAAATTATTGTTTATTTTTATTTTTAAGTTAAATTAAATTACAAAAGTTGAATAAGAAAGTTTAGATTCATTATTTTTAAGATCTTATGTAAAAGATAAATCACCTTTAATTAATATGTATAAAAATATGTTTTATTTAATATATGAATTCATAAATTTCAACAAAAGCTTTAAATTTAATTTAAATTAGAAATATTTATTTGGCTTAGTAAACAAAATTAGATCAATCAGAAAGCCTAAATATTACTTAATTGCTAATTTAAAAAATCAAACCGAATAAAATCTGAAATGATGAGTTTTTTTAAAATTTAATTAAATATAAAATATTCTTTTATCTAATTTGTAAATTTTGCTATTTTTTTGATATAACAAATTTATAAAATTTTTAATATAGGATGGAATTAAGTGATTATTGTAGCTTAGTTAACCATAATTCCTTTGCTAAAAAACATATAATTAAAATATTTTAAACACTAAGATGCAAGAATTTTATTCCTGAATAAGACAGATTAATATTTTAAATTTACGCTTTATAAAATTAGCAATAAAAGCTTAATTTATTTATTTACTATTTCTAAATTTAAATTAATTGTTTAAAATAAAATTACTTATAATTGATTTATTAATTTTTCTACTTTATTTTTTTTAACTAAAGTTAGAATAAAATATTAGTAATAATTTTTACTTAATTTTCAAGAATTTAATTTTATTTCCATTTTAAAATTTGAATATTTATTTTTAAAAAGGAAAATTTCGAGTATATATGTATATTGGATATAAACGAATTTTAATTGATTTTTTATTATTCCTAACTATTAATAATGAATTTATCATAACATATTTCAAAATATATTTTAAAACTTAGTTTGATGTCATAAAGCATATTAAAATTTCTAAAGTCAAATCATATTTTTATGTTTATTATTTAAGAAAAATTGAAATTACATAGTTTAAGAGTAGGAGATCCTTTCTAATCGAAGTTAAGCAAGAAGTTTGATGGCTTTATATCTCTATGCACAACATTAAAACTGTGCAGAAAAGCCAAAGAATCTAATAGTTAGATTGCAATTAATTCTTTCATTTATTTGCTAGGAATACTATTTTTTTGCTTGCACTCTTTCAAGAATGATTCCAAAGAAGCTTTTATATTAAATTTAAGTAAAAATTAAACAAAATATTCTTTAAAAATGCAATATTATAAATAAGTATATCTATTTTTCTTATAAAATAATCAATGTATTTAAAATTAAATTTACTTAATTATCTTAATTGATTTTTAATTTCTTATAATAGATATCTTACAAATTATTTGCAGTAAAAATATTGTTTGATTATATTTTTAAATAGTTTCTTTATAATAATAGTTAAATTAATTATTTTACGCTTTAAAGATAAATATCTTTAAAAATGTAAAAGTCGTTGAATTTTGTGTGTTTTCTTTTTAATTTGAAAATAAATGAATTTGAAAAATTAAATTTTGAAAATATCAATTAGTATATTATAATGCATGAGAAATATTAATCAGAAGAGATAACTGCTCATTTAATGAGTGAAGAAAGTCATTTTCATTTGTTTATATTGAATAATTTAATTCATTCAAAAATGAAGGCAATTAGCTTCATTTAATTATCAAATTAGATGCGAAATTGTAATTAACAATATTGCAAATATAATAGAATATGAAGCCTTTTTAATATAATCTGATAAAAATGAGTTCTATTTTAATATTATTTGAATGAAAGTTATGTGAAAAAATGAATGAATAATTAATGAGATCAGAAAAAGGAAAGCAGTAATTAATTGATAAAAAAGCAATAAATTTGACTATTTAATTTATGTTCATTCAAATTAGATCATTTCATTTAATTAAATAGAAAAGATAATAAAAGGCAAACAAAAATGTCTTTTTGGATTTTATTAACCTAAAAAATCATCTTGATATGCTTGAAATTTAAAAAGGAAAATATAGCAAATAATTTAAGCATATTACTTTAACACAATTCTAATTCCATAACGTAGAAAACTCTATCTTATTTAGGTTTATTGCTGTTTTTACCCACTAATATTTAGCTATCTTCATCTTCATCAAAATCAGAATCATTCTCTTCTGTTAAGAAGAAACTATTGAATACGTTGATGATTGATTTACAAGCGCTAAATTTTTACAGCAATTTATACTCCTATTAAATAAATTCGATTCCTTTTTCGTCACTTTCATCACATTCAAGAATCTTAAGAGCCACTATTTAGCCTGTGTTTTTGTTGAGAGCCTTTAAGACCAAAGCAAATGATCCATTTCCTAAAAACTGTAAAATCTCGTAATTATTTTACTATATTTTCAATAGCTTGAAAAACTTAATGACGCTGTATTTATTGATAGAGCAGTTTTTGATAGAATTCTCAATTTCTTTTCTGCTTTACTAAGTATATGACATTTTTAGTTTTTTTTTTTTTTGCTTAATAGCTTTCCTTTACTTTAATTCACTTTGATAAATTAGCCTTTTTTTAATAAAAATCAATTCTAAAGATAAGAAATTTCCTTATTATACATTCTTCAATATTCTACCAAATAAATTCTAATATTGATATCTAACATTTAAGCTATTTTTTTATTAAGAAGACATGTAACAAATAAGAAAAACTTTTGAATAAAAACTTGTGCATTATTATTAATAACCTATCACATTTAATTATAATTAATTAATATATCTTTGATGAATTAGTTTATATTAAAAATAGCTTGTTAATAAGTATTCATTAGAATGTCTTTATTTTAAGAAATAGCTTTGATATTATTATTTTTTTAATAAACATGAAATATAGCAGTTCGCAATTTAAATTATAGTGGTAGTGGACTATGCATAATTTTTTTATATTATATATATATTTTTCATAATAAGGTTTTCAATTAATTTATTTATTAAAAAATATTAAATTAAAACCTTCCTGGTTTATATAAATTTATTATTTATTTATACGTATATAATCAAAATTATTATCGAAATCAAATTTATTATGATCAATATAAAAAAAAAATACTGATATTAGCTATATTCAAATTTATAGAAAATTAAAAATACTTTTATTTATACTCAATTTATTATATAGATATTCAGTTATTAAATTATCTACATATTTTATAAATGAAAAAAAACAAGCGCTTTATTTAATTATTTAAAAGTTTATCATCAGTAAAGGATCTTATTAATTAAAAAATATTTATAATGAAAGAAAGTCAATATAAATAGAGAAATGTAAATTTTAGCAATATTTTTCATGATAACGCCTTTAGAATCAAAAAATTAACATCTATGTTTTTTACTTAATATAAAATTCAGCAAAAAACAATTTTTTTTATACTAAGTATTTTTTCTTAAAGATATTCTTTTATTTGCTTATTAAATTATAAGATTGTTTAAAAGGAAATGTAAAAATTAGTTAATTAATTAATTTCATAAAAAAAGCAATTGAAAAGTAAAAGTATAGAAATGGATAGCTTTAATTACTAAAATGGTATCTAATGCCAAACTCATCCATACCACGAAGTAAGTTTCATTAAGATTTCTCAGGAAAACACATTTGAACTTAAATGCGGTGAATGTGCTTTAAATGAAAGCTGTTTGAATAATTATATTTCTCTCTAAACTATTAAATACTGCTCAGAAGAACATGTTTTTGGAAACTGGCCTCCTGTGAATAATGATAATTTGCTAAAAGACATATAAGCTGTTTTATAAGTTAATTCAAAGCTGATTGAGAAAATAGAATTTTAGTTTGAAGTAATAACTAAAGAAATAACTAGCTTCTTGGCATCAGAGAAGAAAAAGTTTATTTTAAAAGCAATCAGTTTTAATGAATAAATAGATAAAATGGCTTAGTCTTATCAATAAATTTCTAATATAAGTAAACTTAAATAGCTAATTAACTTTAATTAATAAAATATTTAGAGCTAGATAAACTAGCTACGAGCATTTGTTTCTGAATTTTAACAAAAAAAAGAGAAAAACACTGCTACTTTATTAGAATAAATGACTAAAATAAAAGATGAATAACTCATTAACTATAACTTTTAGCAAATATAAGATACAGTTTAAGAACGCTTAAATAATTTTACTGATTAAATTAAATAACTAATTTATAAAGGATTTTAGCCAAATATCAGATAATTATTTGGTACATTTACTTATGGTAATTAATTAACATAAAGCTAAGTAGAAGTTTAAGAAAATCTTCAACAAAAAATAATATCAATTAAAAAAATTAATACAAACGCATCAGGCTAAGTTTATTTTAAATACAATTTAACAAAAGGAAAAAAATATGTGATTAGATTAAAGTTTAATGATGAAGGAGGTAATGGCTTTAACATTGGTTTAGTAGAATAATCAAATATTGATGATGATGATTAACTTAACTCTACTCACTTAGCTAAAGCTTTTGGTAATTCAAATTATAATTACGGAGGTAAAGTAGTTTAAGGTAGCCATTTTTGGAAAATTCAAAAAGATTAAATTATTGAAATAAGAATAGACATTAAAAAGGAGAAAATGTAGTTTTTAGATTATCCTAACTACATAAATATTAATGAATTGAATGATGAATATAAATTAGATAAAAATGATACATATTATTTAGCAATATAGTTTTTCTCTTTAAGTAATTACAGGACTTGCATAGATTTAATTTATTTTGAAGAATTATAAAATTGAAAGAGTTTCAGACAAAAAAATAAATCAATTATAACAATTTATATAACAAAATAAATGTCTATCAAACAAATCTTAAGATTGTTTTCAACCATCTTAAATATTATTATTATGAAAATAAAAATATAATTATCAACTAAAATCTTACTTAAAAGATGTCTTTATGAATTTATGTAAATTCAAAGGAAAAAACTATTTATCAATCTCAAAAACTTCAAGGTAAGCTATTTATAAAATAATCACATTTTTAATTTATTTAAATAAATAAATAGTATTAGGGGATCTAGATTTTTAAGAAGGATTTTTACTAGATAAAATGCCAAAAGGATTCACTAATCTGATGAGAAGGATCAAAGACAACTAAAAAATAATTTTGTTTTAAGCTTAAGTCTAAATTACTAAGCTTAAAGTCTTTAGCAGATTTCAATTTCGGATTTAAAAAATAAATTTAATTAATAATTAATATTGTTAAGAAAAATATGTTTATATCAGAATCTATATTTTATTTAATTGATTAATAATTTTTAGATATTCTTTTAATATAAAAATTTCAATATTCTAACATTAATTTCTCATAAATATATCCAAGTCATTAGTTTACCATGTAATTAGCATTAAAATTTAAAATAATACTAATTAAATCAATAGAAAAGACAATAAAAATGTATGAATGGTTAAATAAATATTTTTTATTTATCTTGATTTCTGATTTTCTACAAACAAAATCAGAAATTAGTTTATTTGTTCAATTTTACAAATATCTATAAAAGCTTAGGTTATCAATTAATTTATATTCATAAATATTAACAAAATGTCTTATTTAATTAATTAATTAATTTTTTTTTATTAGCTTGAACATTACAAAAAAATTAGAAAAATAGCTTAAATTTTAAAATTTCAATTTATTTAATAAATAATTTAAGTCATTATTTACTGAAAAATAACGATTAATTTATTTTTAGCAACATATATAAATATTTAATATTTTCTTTAGAATTTAAACATTAAGCATTTACCACTAATAAAAAATAATATCCTTTATTTCATTTTAAATAAATGTTTAATTTATAATTTATGATAAAAAATATATTCATTAAGATAAAATCTTATATATTTGTTTATTCTATTGAAAAAAAAAAAAAATATTTTAATAATGAGTTATTTCAAACAAAAAATAAATAGTAAACATTAAGGACGGTAAATTTTATAGTTTTAAAAAGCTTTTTGTCAAGATATTTATACTACTAAGCAAGTTTAATTATTTTTTATCGATAAATATTAAAAAGCTTTTGTGTAGTAAATTTATATAAATAAAAGATTTTTATTCTATTTAAGATATAAGATCATGATTAGAAGATTATTATTTTGCTAATTTTTTGCTATTGTATTTATTTCCTAAAAAAATATAAGGTTAATATAAAAAGAAAATCTAGACAAACAGAAAATAAAACTTAGTTCTATAAAATAGCTAAGGAAAAAGCTGATACTTTGCTTAAAAAGATAGATTTATTTTTAGAAGAAATTTTTTGAATAGAATAGATTAAAAAAATTCTGAAGTTTAAAAACTAAATTTTTGATTTAAGCAAACTAAAATAGCTTTTAAATTATAACATAGAAAATTTATGTCTTAATTATACGAAATACAGTGAATTCTTGCTGAATTAAAATAAAACCTTCCTTTTTACAACAATAAATTAAGATATTTATCGAAGGATAAATTATAAACTAAGTAAAGAAATCTTAAAATATGATTTAGTGCAACAACAAACTAATAACTATTGAGCACAATTAAATTAAGTAAAAATGTAGATATTTAATTTTGTTTGGAGTGAGTTCCAACATATTTTAAAAGACATTTGACAAATTTCTTATTTTAAATAAATTTAATCTAGCAAAGTAGAAGTTTTACAAATGAATAAGATTATATATAATTTAAATACAACTTGACTAAAAATCCTAATTTAGATATTAAATTAATTATCCACTCTTAAACAAAACTTTTTGCAAAGTTAAAAAAATCTATCTTTTCTATTATTCTTTGTATAATAAAAATATTTTTTTATTTGATATTTAACTCTTAATTAATTTTGTATAAAAAAACAATTTTAAATAATTTAAATAAAAATTTGTTTCAATTGCTTTTATTCTAAATACATCTAGTATAAAAAAAAGTTTTGACTTTAGTTCTTTTTAATTGTCTATTATAGCAAATTAAATATTTTCCTTTAATTTATTATAAAAAAAAGTATTTTATATTTTATATTTTAATTTCAATTAATATCTGTTAAATAGCTATTAATTAATAATGAAGTATATTTTTCTGGTGTATTTATTATTTTATTTAGTCTAGAGATCTTATTAAATATTGAATAGAAACTAAAAATATATACTCATTATTAATATTAAAGAATATTAAAAAGAAAGAAAGATTAATAAAGAAAATAATGGATAATTTAAAAGACTAAAAAGGAATATTTTGCTAATATCATCCACTCCATAAAGCAAGTTTCATTAAGGTGTCTGAGGAAAGTATCGTAGAGCTTAAATGCGATGAATGCATTTTAGAAGAAAGTAGTTTTAAAGACTTAATTTCTATCTAAACTATTCAATCATATTAAGATAATCATATTATTACTAATTGGCCACCATTACTAGATAACAAGGATTTACTAACTAATTTTAATGCTTGTTTATAAATAAATTCTCAAATAATTGGGCAAATAGAATTAAATTTTGATAAAATCACTAAAGATATAACGAGCTATTTAGCATCAGAGAAGAAAAATATGATTTAGCAAGCAATCAGTTTAATTGATCATGCTCACATAATTACTTAATCTTATTAAAAATAATTTGATATTAAAAAGCTAAAAAAGCTGGTTAATTTCAATGAAGAAGATATTTAGAGTTAAATAAAAAAATTAAAAAACTTTGTTTCTAAATGGTTGAGATAAAAAGATAAGAGCATATAATTTTTACAAGAGCAATTGAATAAGATTTATCAAGAACAAATTCATTCATTTGACTTTTAAAAAATTCAAAAAACAACTAAATAATAAATTGATAAATTTATAGAGTAACTTTAGCAAATTACTCCTTTCAACTAATCTCTGGATATTTCCTAACTATTTAGTAAAATTGTAAACAAAGATTCAAGTGTTATATAATGCAAATAAGATCTGTAAAATATATCAATAAAAAAAATAAAAAATTATGGTAGTGGTTAATTTTATTTTAATTATAATTTAACTAAAGATAAATAATATATTGTAAGATTTAAATTTAATGATGATGGTGGAAACTGTGTTAAAATTGGTTTATTGAACAAGTCAAATTTAAGAGATACACTTCAAAACAATCATCTAGCTAAAGTATTTGGTCATTAATATTCATCTTATTCAAGTAAAATAGTTAGAGGATCATTAATGTAAACAGTAGAAAAAGATTTTATTGTTGAAATGAGAATAAATATAAAAGAGTAAAAACTATAGTTTTTAGATTACCCTAATTATTAATCCATTAATGAATTAAACGATGAATACACCTTAAATCAAAATGATACTTATCATCTAGCTATATAATTTATCTCTAATTGGCAATATATAACATCTTTTGATTTAATTCATTTCTAAGAAATAGAATGTTGAAAAAGTAGTTAATTGGTATATGTAAAATACTCATATATATTATATCTTGTAAAGCAATACATTTTTTACATTTTATTTTCCCAAAACAATATTATAAGTAACTTTACATAAATTAATAAAAAAATAAAAGACTTTCTTTTTTTTATTTATAAAAAAAGTTCTAAACATTTTTTTTATTTGCATTTTAAAAAATATACAATAAATATTTAAATATTTATACTGCTGTTTTTAAAAATAGAATATAAATCTAATGCTCTATACCCTCAAATATAAAGAAATTTATTGAAAGATTAATAACAAATTTTTTTGAGTAAGAGTTTATATTTCTGAGTTAAGTAAGTACATACATATATATAATGATTTTAATTTTATTTTATGGTCATGAATTAAAAAAAATTTATTTTATTAAATATAAAATAATAATACTTAAGATTCATGTATCTCTGTCAAGTATATACATATATGCATATTTTGTATAAAAATGAATTACAAGAGTTTTAAAATATTAAAATACATAATTTATTTTTAAAAATCTTAAATTAATTGAATGAATATTTTATTAAGATACATTCATATTGAATAAAATTTTACTTAGAGTTAAACTAGTCTTTTTGATTTAAGACAACTAAACTTTACTTTATTTTACGATTCTTCATTGATAATTATGCTTTAATATTTATTTTTAGTAAAAAAAAAAGTTAATAATAGAAAACACTAAAATTAAATTGATGAGATAGGTTAAAAAAAGCATTAATAGACAATTAAAAATAAAAATAAATATAATTAGAATTCATTCAATTAAATTTTATTTTTAAAAATTTCGAAATCAAAGAAAAATAAAATGCTTTTACCTAAAATAAATTGCCAAATTTTTGAGATTAGTGCAACTTTTAATTACTTGGGCTAAAGTATATGAACCTTCATTATCATCAACTTAACTTTTACTTTTTATATTACAAGTTGATATAATTAATAGATAAAAAATAATAAATAATGAAGAAACTTTGAAAAAATAATAAAAATAATTTAGTAAATGAAGTTAAATTCAAAAAATGAGTTTTATTAGCTTTGATTACATATAAGATCATAATCAAAAATAATGATTAAATAAAAACTAACATGTAGATATAAAAAGAATTTTGTTTTATTTTTTAAAACTTTAATTTTTAATTAAAAAAAATATTAATTCAAAGAAATTAACTGAATTTACCTAAGATAAATAGATAAATTTATCAGATTAATACATTTCGTTAGGTGACTACCTAAGGCTGATGCACACTATTCACCAATTTTATTCCATCTTATCAAAAGTAACAAAATTTGTAATAATCAATAGAAAATTAAAATTAAAAAATGAATTTAACTAATTCAAAAACAAAAATGATCACAAAAGTAAATAAATAAATAGGTAAATGAAAATCTTATAATGAAATTAATTAGCAAGTTAGTAGAGTTTGATAGTTTCAAATTAAATTTTGTATTCAGATTATGGCAATCAAAAATAAAAAAATTATATTTACTCAATTTCTATGGCTAAGTCTTTGAGATTAATACAATTCGACAAAGCAAAACCAAAGGCTGAATAACCCTATGGACCGATTGAATTCGAACTTTTTAATATTTCAAGAAAATAGTATTTATGAGAATGAGGGGAGAATATAAATTAAAGAAAAATAACTATTAACAAGAGAAAAGCTTAAATATTTAAAAATAACTTAAATATAGTATCAAATATTGAGTTTTTTTATTTAACATTAATTTTTTTATTAAAAAATATCTCATAATCAAATCAATCTGTATCAATTTATTTTTACCTCAGACGAAGTGTCAAATTTTTGATATTACACCAATTTTTCAAAGCAGAACTTATGGCTAATATACCATCATCACTAATTTTATTTGAACTATTTAATATTCCAAAATATTATGTTAAGTGAAAAGAAAAAAATAAGAAATTTAAAAAGTTCAAAATTAAAAAATGGTTTAAATTAATTACAAAATAAAAATCATGCAATTAAAAAGAAGTAAATAAAACAAATAATAATAAATAAATAAATAAATAAATAAATAAATAAATAAATAAATAAATAAATAAATAAAAGTTTTTTTGCTTAAATTAAATTTTATTTTAAAATATATCATTATTTATTAAAAACTAAGGAATATCTTTTACTTGAGATTAAGTGTTAGACTTGTAATATTAGTACAATTTGCTAAACCAGAAAATAAGGCCTCAGATCCTTTTACATTAAATTAATTCCAAAAATTCTAATCCTTCTAGACCTTCCAGACTTTCCAAACGTTCCAAGTCTTTTATATTTTATTATGATAAGATATATATTAATGTATAAATTTATAAATAAAATTAAAAATGCATTTCTGAAGGCATATTAATTACGTGTTAGATTATATTCTACTATTAATGGTCACCAATTTAATTTTAACTTTTTAATATTAAAGCAGAATTCTTAAAAAGAAAAATTTAAGAACAAAAAAATATTTTAAAAACAAATTAATATCAAACGAAAGTTAAAAAACACTTTTAATTAATTGAAAAATAA
Organism: Tetrahymena malaccensis 436; assembly: GCA_000231845.2. Taxonomy (NCBI): domain Eukaryota; phylum Ciliophora; class Oligohymenophorea; order Hymenostomatida; family Tetrahymenidae; genus Tetrahymena; species Tetrahymena malaccensis. The sequence goes on along the minus strand of JH720166.1, from coordinate 64,497 downwards.
AACCTTTGTATTTAAAAAATAAATTTCAATCAAAAGCTAGCTTTGAAATAAAAAAATAAATAGAGTAAATTCCTTGTTATATTAAATTTTATATTAAAATATCAAAATAATAACAAATAAATTATTTTTACCTAATATTAAGTGTTAAATCAATGAGATTAGTGCAATTGGCTATAGCAGATCCTAAAACTGATGCACCTTGCGAGCTAATTAAATTGTGCCTTTTTAAATATTAGTGAAAAGACAAATATTTATGAAAAAATATCAAATAAAAAATCAAAGAAAACTTTAAAATTTAAAAAACAACTTAAATCAATTTAAAAAAAATAAAGAAATCAAATTTATGGATATAATTATCACAAAAAAGCAAATAAGCTCTTTTTACATAAGATTAAGGGTCAAATGAGTGAGATTAGTGAAATTTTTTAAAGCAAAACCTAATGCTGAAGCACCCTCATCACCAATTTTAAAGTAACTTTTAATATTTAATTAATGTAGAGTTATTAAGTAAATAAATCAAGACATATATAAAATTAACATCAAAGAAACAGTTAAAAATATATATTAATTAAGAAAATTAAAAAATGGATTAATACAAATTTGTTGATTTAAATTAAAAAAAAATATCATAATGGAAAATAACTAAACTTTATTTACGGAAAATTAAGTGTCAATTATGTGAGATTAATGCAATTTGCTAAAGAAAAACAAAAGGCTGATGCACCCTTTACACCAATTTTATTCAAGCTTTTTAAAATATAAAGAAAATTTTATGTTAAAGAGAGAATAAAAATGATCAAGAAACAAAATTAAAAAATGAGTTAAATTAATTTTGAAACAAAAATTAGAGCAATATAAAAGAAAATAATCAAATAAATATCTAAAAATTAATTAAATAAAATGGTAGAATTTCATTGTTTTAAATTAAACATTTTTTCATTTAAAAACAAATAAACTATTTTTACCTAAGATTAATAGCCAAATCTTTAAGATTAGTACATTTTGCTAAACCAGAACCTAAGGCTGATACACCATCATCGCCAATTTTATTAGATCTTAGTAGCATATTAAAAAATCCAATTTATAATTACTGTAAAGGATGAATAAAATTAACAAATAAAAGTATGATAAAATAATAATTTCATATTCAAACAATAAGTTAAAAAATCACATTATAAGTAAAATTTGTGTAGAAATAAAAATAAATAAAAGTCAAAAAGATACCAATCAAATAAAATGAATAAACAAATAATAAGAGTTTATTGTTTGAAATTCAGTTTAAGTTAAAAAATTTAACAAAAAAAAAATTTAAACTGATTTTACTCAAGATTAAGTGTCAGATTTATCAGTTTAGAGCAATTTGATAAAGCTTAACCTAAGGCTTATGCACCCTCTGAACCAATATGATTTTAACTATAAATATTTAAATTAATATAATTAGTGAGAAAGGGACATTATTTAAAGAAAAAATATGAAAAAACTTGAAGTTAATTAATTATAAAAAGAAAAGTTTAAAGTTATATAAATATTTATATTAATGAAGAAGAAAAACCATCCAAATCAAACATGATTTATACTCAATAAAAAATGTTAATGAATGAATAAAGTTTTATTAATTTATTTTTAAAAATATCACAATAAATAATAAATAAAATGTTTTTACTTGAGATAAAGATTCAAATTTGTGAGATTTGTGCAATTAACTAGAGCAGAACCTAATTCTTAAACACTTTTTAAACCTATTTAGTCATCTCTTTTAATTTTTCAATAAAATATAGTTTAATAGAATAAAAAATAAGAAAAATAAAATATTAAAAGCAAAAGAGTAAATATATTAAAATTAAAAATAGAATGAGTTAATTAATTAATATCTCAAATATAAATAATCTAGATGTGAGTTATATTTAATTTTATTTAACTTGATAAAATAAATATAGAAAAAAATATATTCAATATATAAATTTAATTTACATTGGACCTATGTGAAGATGGTCATGCAATTTAAGTTCAGAGACTAAAAACTTTTTAATGATTAAATATATTTAAAGGATTTTTGTATTAAAAAATAAATAATTACATCTTATAAATTATTATATTAGTTATTCTATTATATCATTTTTATTTTTCTTGGGAATTTTGTTATAAATTAAATGAAAATTTAATGTTTTAACTAAATATAAAATTGTTAAGAAATTAATAAAGTTTGAAGAAATTATTATTTAAAGCAAATGAAAATCTAAATGGCTAATAAATTAAATACTAGTCTAGAAAATATCCTATCTCTAAATGTATTTAATCAATATTTAGATAAGTGTAATAAGTAAATAAAATAAATTGTTCTATTTGGAATCAAGAACATTACAAATCTGCTCGCTTATTATGATTTATTACATTAAAGAATAAATAAAACCAAAAAAATGTATAGTATTATTTATTCTATTCGAAATTTATTTTTTTAGGATTTTTTGCAGTTTTTTAAATTATTTTATTTTTTTTCCCATTAATTAAAAAGTATATATTTAAAAATTATTAAATTTGAAATATAATATTTTAAAAGTATTTTTAAGTGTAGCTATTTATAACACAGTAACAATATGATATTATTTTTTAGTTTTTGAGGTCTGTTTTAGTGAATACATAAAACAAATATTTACTACTAAAATATCGATTAAGAGCAGCATACTTCAACTCAGCATTAAGTTCACTTGGTAAAAGATTGTGCTCTGAGAGAAACTAACATTTAGTTAAAAAATTTTAATTTAGATTACAAAGTTCGAATCCAAAGAAAAGTAGCATAAAAACTCTACACATCTTAGAGCTCTATTCATAGAATACTTAAGTCTTTAAATGGCAAGTGTATATTTAACATTTAATCTTATTGACAAAAGTAAGAAGTTCATAAATTGGAAAAGTAAACACTTTTTTAAAAATGATACTCAAAACTTTTTGTTTTCTAATGAAAAATAGTATGATATTGAAGGGTATAAAACTCGTAAAATGGCAGGATCTGGGTAATATATATATATGCACAAGTTTTTTTAACGATTCGTGGTGTCTGGATGGATTTCTGCAAATGAGGCTGATCTCCTTTTATTATCATTTATAAGGGGACAATCAACACCAAATATATATCAAATGTATTCTTTTGGTAGCACGAATTTATGAAAATGAATAATTTTGACATTATTGGGATTTTAAAAAAGATGAAACATCATGTCATACTATTAATGAATCTCAAAATTTGTGTAAGGAGAATTAATAGGAATTTATTCCAAGAGACATCTAGCCACCTAATAACCTTGACTTGAACTCACTTAATTACTCGATCTGAAACTGGAATGCTATTATACCAAAACAAACTGTCATCAATTAACTCTATAATAGATAGCAAAAAACAAATTTTAAATTCAATAATTTTAGGTATTGCTAATAATCGGTACTCAAGAGTGAGAAGTCTTTAATTTAATAACTATAAATAAATACAATCAATATTTAGTATAAAATTAAAGAATATTTCTTTGATTTTTAATATATTTTACTTAGATTGCTTTAGAATTATTTTTAAAAACTAAAAAGGTTCATAATTTTGAATCATTTATTATTATGAAATATAGCTATCTACACTGTAATTATAGTTGTAGTCGATTGTACATAATTTATTTTAATATTTTTATTTAAGATTAATTTTAAAAGCAAAATTTTTTAAATTCTGAATAAACATCTTAAAATTTAATTTTTGTATCGTCATTACAAATTTTATTTACTAAATTAATTAGATACAGAAATTTTTTTTAATTAAAAATTCTTTTGCTTTATATTGAAATTTGATTTAGTTTCATTCAATAAATTGTTTATGATTACAAAATCAATTTTTTTTCATTCAAAATTCAGAATTTTTTAATGAAATTTCATATTTTTAATAAAATTATAATAAATTCATATTTATTTTGAAAAAATTAAAATAAATTGAAGCCTGTATTTTACAGGTAGCTCAAACTATAAATAAAGATTTGTTATATTAATTAATAAAATAATATAAATAAACTATAAATTCAGAAATACATAAAACAATTTAATGAATGGGCCTTTAATTGAATAACTTGATTTTACTTAGGTATTTGAAATTTAAATAAAACAATATAACATATATACTTTAAAAACTTAATACAAGTTAAATTTTTTATAAATATTCTTTAAGTATTTAATTTTGTTTGGTAAATTCAAGCAAAATCTAAAATTTATATAAAATTTTATCAAAATCAAAGAATAAAATCTTAAGTATTTGTTTTACTAACAATTTAGACTTTTATTCAAAAAAAAATAAATAAACTTTATAAAAAATAAAACATTTTTTATTATTATTATATTGAACATGACTATGAAAAAATTTCTATTAATAGGTGAAATAAATAATTTAGTCTGTATATATTAGAAAAGATTAATATAATTAAAAATTATTATCAATAATTTAAATATGGTTTTAAAATTTTAGTTTTTGAAAGAAGAAAATTAAAATTAGACCCAGAAGATTTGTAGTAAAAAAAATAATATTAAAAACAATTGGAGATTAAATAAAATAACACGTCAAACTAAAATGTCACAACTATTGAAATAGAAAGTATAGGAAATTAAAATACTAATTAAATGAAAAATAAACAACAGAAAATTCTTCTTTAAGTATACAGTAATACAACAAAATTAACAAAAATAAATAATACCTTTCATTTTAAATTTAAATAATCATACATAAATTGAAGAAGAGAAAGATAATAAAGGAAAATAACAACAAAACTAAGAATACTAAATATGGAAGTTAAAGTCACATTACACATAACCATTCACGGACAGAAAAATATATTAACAACAAAAAAGGTGGAGTTATTGGTTATGAAACACTAGATTAAGCCCAGAAACTGCTAGCATCCTGCAGTGATATGTGCAACCTATAAATTATCAAATAAAACATGATCAAATTTACTGATGAAGAACATCACTTGACAATACTAACTAAAGAATAATCTTCCTTAGAGGCAAGATTAATACAGCCTATAAGGATATACTAGTAATGCTAATATTAATTGACAAAGCTACATAAACACTGTTCTTCAAATATTAACCCTAAAAATAAATAAGTACCACATAAAATAAAAAAGAAGTTAAGACACTAATATATAATAATGCCCAAATGCTGTATTTATATCACAAACAAATGATTAATAAAATAGGAAAAAAAAATAGATTTTTTGGAATACATAAATGAATTCATTTAAATAGAATTACGATAGGTTCTAATAGATAACGGACTTCTACAATATGATGAATCATTGTAAAAAATTAATTAAATAAGTATTTAAGTAATATATTAATTCAATATGTAACTACATTTAGATAATCCTATGATTCATTTCTAAATATAAAATTAAAATAATTTCTATTATTACATCTAGTTTAAGTTTAAGAAAAAAAAATAATTAACATAAAATAAGCATAAATAGAAGAATTAAAAATTTCAAAAAAAGATTGGAAATTTTAACACACAAGATAAATCCAGCAATCATAACCATTTTGTCTAATTTTGTCTAAGAGGTATGAATCTAAGATTAATATTCGTAAAATTTAGTATAATAATATTAATAATTCACACATTCTTTATCAAATAAATATAAGGATTAATGATATTTAATTTAAAAATATAAATTTTAATTAAAAAATTCTGAATTTTGAATGAAAAAAAAAATTGATTTTGTAATCTATAATAAAAGAATTTGGAAGTTTTTGTTTTATAAAACATAAATCTATCAATAAAAAAAGTTTCTTTTAATATATTAGCTATTAAAATATACAAGTCATAAAAAATTATTCATTATAAAAAAACATATTTGAAAAATAGTTGAATTTAGTTCTTTTTAGTAAACCTAGGATTCAATTCTTGCATCTTTACTATATATGTTAAATTTTAATATTAGCATAGTTATATTAACTTTATTAAAGTTAGTATATTTAAATAGTTATTATATCATTAATTGTAATTTGGGTATAAATTGAGAAAAAAGGTTAAGATATCGATTTACAGCATTTAATTTTTTGACATTTTTAAATTTTAATAATATTTTAATTATGATAATAGCTAAAGAAGTTTTATAGTTTTTAGTATAAAATGTAGATTTTTTAAATTAATTAAAAAAAAATCAATTAATATTTATTTTAATAATTCATAAGTAAGAAAATATTTTTTATTCTATAACAAATTTTATTTTAAACAAACATTATAAAATATTGAGTATTTTATAAAAATATAGAAAATATTAAAATATCATAATTTTCTATCTAGTTTTATCATATATTTTAAAATATCTTTCTTTCTAAAATATTTAACTCAGATTTCTAAATCTAGATTAATGTTTTTCCCAAAATGATTTCCAAAAGAAGCTTTTCTATCTAAATTGTTATTTCTAATTAAAATTAATATATTATAATAAGCTTTTAACTTGTTAATATATACCTCAAGTCTAATGTTAAGTGCATTAAATTTTTGCATTTAGATATTTCATAACCAAATTCTTTCACAGCTTTAAAATCTATCTTTGTATTTCTATTTTAAAATTTAAAATATATCATTAATTGTTTTTAAATATTTTCATTCTTTTGTTGTTTATTAAACTTTAAATTAAGAAACAGTGTAAAAAATACCGTAATGAAAGAACTAAAGTGTAGAGATTAGTTAATTTAGCTATTCCTAGAGCAAAATCTTTTAAACAAACTTAACCTATGATGTTAGAGCTAATTAATTTAGCAAAATATTATATTAAACTTAATTATACGATAGCTTAAATTATTTATTTAAACTATAAATCAAGAAAATGAGCAAAAACTTACTCAAAATACAGGGTTAAAGCAGAGAGATTAATACATTTAGTTAATTATAGAGCAATTTCTTTTGATCCATCTGAATCTATGGCGTTATTTCTAGTTAAAATTGATAAAAATTCTTAATTAATTATTTTTTGATTATTTGATTTCTTTAATTTTTTATTTAATCTTTTAACTGACTAAAGTGTAAAAATTACCTAAGATTGAGGGTTAAATCCGATATATTAATACATTTAAATATTTAGATAGCAACTGCTTTCGCTCCATCTGAACCTATGCTGTTAGACCTAATTATAATTAACACTCATTAAATATTGTTTAATTTTTTGTTTTCTTTAATTATTTAATTAAACTATAAATTGAGAAAATGTGTAAAAAATTACTAGAGGTC
>JH720166.1:13538-30028 GCA_000231845.2 Tetrahymena malaccensis 436 | reverse complement strand
TTTATTTAAACTATAAATTGAGAAAATGTGTAAAAAATAACCTTAGGTCGAGGCTTAAAGTGGAGAGATTAATACATTTAGCTATTTCTGAAGCAACTGCTTTCGCCCCATAAGAACCTATTTTGTTAGACCTAATTAAAATGAACAAAAATACTTAATTAATTAAATATTGTTTAATTCATTTCTATAATTACTAATTTAAATAAAATTATTTTGTTTATCTTTTTTTTAAATGCTTAAATAAATTAATTTATTAATAAAATTACGAATAATCTAAAGAAATAATCTTCTAATATGTGGAGAAATATTTTATCTAATAATTATTTAAAAATATTAAATATAAAATGATAATTATAAATAATAAATACTTGATTAATATTCGTAATATTTTGTGAATAGTATTAATCTTAATATCCTTTTTTTAAAAAATCATTAAGAATAAGTGATAATTCTGATCTTTTATTTTATTAGAAAACAACAGTTTATAGTAATATTTCATAGACTTTAGAATTTCTTTTAACAACTTCTTACTAATCAGCATACTTTACTTCAAAAGGTATTGAAAAACCCTTAAAATAATCAAGACTTTTTTTAAAAAGTACAGGTTCTAAAGTTTCAAAATTATCAATCAGTGCTAGACAAACTCCAACTGAGAAAATATCACTCTTTTATAAAAATAATATATAAAAGTGCCTTAAAATAACTCATACCTTAAAACTGTACAAGAAATTTTTGACTACTTCTGGTGAGGAGTATCCAATTGTGCCACACTATAAAATAAAAAATGGATATTTAGAATACTATTAAGTAGTATTTCTTACAGCTCCTTCGATAGGATAATATTATTTCACAATTTAGTCATTTATTGAATACAAATCGTAGGGCATTTTTCTAGCCTAATCAAAGTCAGCTATTTTAAAAACCGGATAAAATATATTGTTAAATGAAATAAACATTTTTTAAATGAAAGTACCTAATTTAATTGAAAGGATTTCAGGATCTTATTCAATATAAAGTAAATTTTCTAATTTAATATCTCGATGAACAATATCATGAATATGGAGATAATTAATGACATCCATGATTTAGATAGCTATCTTTATTTTTTGGTTTTCATCTAGCTCTTTATTTTGTTTCTTTAAATTATTGAGATATTGTTTTAAGTTGCCTTTTTATTAATTTTAGTTTAATGTTAATTAAATTATAAAAATAAAACAAAAAATTTAGGTTTACCAGAACATTTCTCCATCTCATAAACCACAAAATCCTCTTTTGTGTTTACATCTAAGTAAAAATAATCATACAATTTGATTACTAAAGGCATTTAACAGTCTTTCATGATCCCAACTTCACGAATTACTTCATATTTCTTAGCTCTTTGGATCTTAAGAGCTGATTGCCTCTTATAAGCTTTGTTAAAAACTCCAAGAACTAATCCAGTTGCACCAACTGAAATGAATTGAAAATTAGGATCGAACTTATTCATATTTTGCAAAACATTTAGGATGATGTAATATTCTTAAACTTCAAAAGGCTAACTTTTCAATTATTTATATTTATTCATAAGTTTTTCCAAGTGAGCATCCTTCTAAAGTAATAAAATAGATATAAATATAAAATAACAACAAGGATTTATTTACATCGAAAATCTAAGATAGTTCAAGAATATCTTTTTCCTATTTCTTCTTGTTTTCTACTAAGCTAATTTGAATATGATTGAGTTATTCAGAGTTCTTCTTTAATTGAGACTTAATTATTTAAATAAATTGATGTTGTTTTGATTAAATGAAAATAAATAGTTTTACCTTATTTAGTAATGTAAAAATGTCTACATTTAAGTACTATTAGTTCTAAGATATAAATTGGATCAGGAGCTCAACTGCCGGAGTACGCTGATTAACATCATACTTGAGGCATTACATTGCTATTTTGTAGATTTAGGATTATCTATTTAAATTGAAATTCTAAAAGATATTTCCATTTTTTGTTTCAAACTTTTATTCAAGTTTTGTTTAGCTGATATCAAATGTTTCCATATTATCAAGCTCTAGTAATACAATACCAACAGAGAAAAGGTCAGACTAATTTTAAAGTATTCAAAAGCAATCAATTTGAGAGATATTTAAAATAAAAAGTTTGTAAAAAATTAAATTTTAAAAGCTTCTATCAAATAAAAAAATAAATAATCTAACCAGTTTTTTGTAAACTTTTTCATAAACCTCTGGTGCAGTATAAGCTTAAGCTCCATTCTAGAATTTAAATTAAATATTAAATTTACTACATTTAAAAAAATTTTCTTACAATGGCTGAAATAGAAAGTCTTGTTTCATTATTCTTAAGAGCTGATGCAAAAGCCAAATCACCTTTTGATATGAGTATATAAGGTAAATTCATAAATATAGCAAAATTAAGATATGCTGTAAAAAGATTTTTGAAAAGTTTATTTAAATATAAAAGTAAATGTAGAATAAAAATCTTTATCAAGATTGCAATTATTTGCTAATTCATTCTAGATTTAATTTCAAAAATTTATAAAAATATTAACAAAATTATAATTTATTTGTATATTTTTAATTATTAGATTCTCTCTCATAACAAACTATTTTGACTCAAGAAGTGAAAAATACTAGTTTATTTTTGTTGAATAATATAGTATGTTTAAAAATATATTTATCATCTTATAATTTATAGAATTATTATTATTATAATTATAAGCCAATAAATGTGGTTGGGTATTTCAGAATTATATTTAGAAAAACAATCTTTTGTTTTTATTTTATTTGCAATTAGAAAATAAGAAAAACCTAAAAGTAAAATAGAATATTTGATGAAAAATAGTTCAGTATTGATACTATTTGGAGGTTTTTTATAAATTAAGCCAACATTTAATAGAGATAAATCTTGCTTACAAGAAAATATCTAATTTGATCTAAAAATTAACATAGGAATTTAATATCTTAAACTAATAAGTATTTAATCATGGATAAATTAAATGTCAACTTTGAAAACTTATTTGAATTCTAATTTGTTTAACATATTTTTTTGAAATTGTTTATTTCTGATAAGCTATTTTTTGAGGTCTATTTTTGGTAAAAAATCAACTCTTTTTTATTTTATTAGTTGAATATCACTAAATTTATATGAATTACTAATAAAATGATAAAAATTATAATCCAAACCTGATGATTTTAATAGGATAATATTTGTTTTTTTTACTTTACAAATGAAGGTTTTTTTAAATTATAATTTGTTATATATAATTCAAATATTCAATTTTTTTAAATTTCAGCTAATCAATTCATTTTAATTTGGTTAAATATATTAAAGAATATACAAAGTTTAATTTTAAATGTAAATTTGTTTTGTATTTTTGAGAATCTTTTATTTTATTATCATTTTTCTTTGAAAATTTAGATAAAATTATGTATTTTTATTAAAAAATTCTAAACTTAAACTTTGAATTGACAAAAAAACTAAAGTATTAAGAGAAATTTCTAAAACCAGTTAGATAATATTTCATATATTTTTATCAATTACCTACTTAATCTGAAAGAATTTAAACTTACAGTTTTGCTTTAAAAAACTCTTAAATTTTAAATATATATTTTTATTATGTTTCTTTTATATTTCTCTATTAAACAAATAATTAAAAAAGTGATAAAATATAACTTTTATCAATAAAGTATCAATTAATTTGCTAAAAAGCCAATTAATTAATATTTTGTTTATTGTATAGTCTTAAAATTTATACTTTTTAGGAACTTTTATATAGACATTTTTTTAATTTCTTTACAAAATTAAAAAATTTTAAGATTTATTTTGATAAGAAAAATTTTGAGCATAGGTTAGTCTTATTTGGATTTTAATTGAAATTATTTAGGCTATTTTATTGATAAGTTTTCATATTAATTTATTAAATTTACTTTAAATCTTGGCTTTAATTGACAAAATTTAAAAGAATTTTCTAAGTCTAATCATATTTTTGTCTGAAAAAATGAAAATTGAAATTACATAGTTTTAGAGTAGGGTAACAGTTTTGGTCAAAGTTAAGCAAAAAGTTTGATGGCTTAATATCTCTATGCACAACATCAAACCTGTGCAAAAAAGCCACCGAATCTAAGATTTAGATAGTCATTATTTCTTTCATATTTTACTTTGGATAGCTATTTTTTTGCTTGCATTCATTAATGAACGATTCTAAAGTAGCTTTTATTTTATATTTTAATAAATTATAAATGAAATATCTTTAAATTTTATTAAAAATCAAACAAATATAAATATTTTTTATTTTTTTGCCTATTTATTAATTATTTTACTAAAAATTAGCATTTTAATTCTTTAGAAAGCTTATTTTTTAAATAAGATTTGCGCTAAAGCTATTTTTCCATTTAAATTTTTAAATATTTAATTTCAATTAATAATTTAAATTTAATTTAATGAATTAAGATAAAATATTAGAAAAAATATAAAAAGCGATTGCGTTTCTATTGATTTTCATTAAATTTGAATACAAATTATTTTTCATTGTATTTAGTTAGAAAAATATGAGTTTTTTATTAAGTAAAATGAATGAGAGTATCTTATATTTTATATTAAAAATGAATGTTCTAAATTTTCCTTCAATTTTGAATGAAAATTAATAACAAAATAAATTCATTCATTTATTGAATAATGGATCCATTCATTTACCATTAAATTATTTATGACTTATAGCTACTTGTATTCTTTCATTCAAAAATGAATATTTATTTATTAAATGAAAAAGAAAGATGAATTGACTTATTAACTAAAATAGCATTCATTTTAATTGAAAGGTGAATGAAAACTGAGTTTTGAAAATTTTAGAAATGAATGAATAATTAAAGAGAAAGATAAGAAAGAGGAAAAAAGATATTCATTTATTAATAAAAATCAATGAATTTGATTATATGATTAAAGTATTCATTCAATTTCAACTATTTTCTTCATTTAATTAGCAAACATTCATAATTAATAAAAAATTAATAAAAATGTCTTTTCAGTATTTTTTTAGCCTTCGCAATCACTTTTAAAAGAGCAAAATTTTAAAAGGGACATACTAAAATCTAATTAGATATATTACTTTGACACAATTCTTATTCCATAACGTAGAATACCCTCTATTATTCTGATTAGTTGTTATTTTGGCCTACTGGAATTTAATTATCATCATCATCTTCATCAGAATCATCACATTCTGTTAAGAAGAAAATATTGAACACTTTCACAATGTATTTACAGCCGCTAAATATTTCCAGCATCCTGTATTCTTCTTGGATAACATCCATTCCATTCTTGTCGTTTTCCTCACATTCAACCACCTTAAGAGCCACTGTTTAGCCTGAATTTTTGTTGATAGCCTTTAAGACTAATGCAAATGAAACATTTCCTACAAACTGTAAAATTTGGTAGTGCTTTTACTAGCTTTTCATTAACTTGAAAAACTTCTTGATACTGCGCTTCCTAAATGTGCAGTTTTTGATCTTTTTCTCAATTTCTTATCTAATTTACTTAGTATTAGACATTTCTAGTTATTTTGATTTTTTTGTTTGCTTAATTGCTTTCCTTTTACTTTACTTTAATTCACTTTGCTAAATTAGCTATTTTCTTAAGAAAAATTAATGTGAAAAATAAGATATTCCCTATATATATAAACTTCAATATTCTACCAAATAAATTACAAGCATTAATATCCAACACAAATACAAATACATACATTCATATATATATTAATATAGTATCTCCTAAATCTTATCTTTTTAATTTTTGCAAGCTATATTGAATGTAAAATTTTGAAATCTAATTATAAAAATAATCAAATTCTAAATATAAAAATTTCAATCTTTTACTTAACTAATATAGATGCATTCAAATAAATATTCATTTAATTTTATTACAAAAACAAATATCTTAAATTTATAAGTATATCTATTCATAATTGCTTTTAAGTAAGGATTCATTAGAAAAACATTCATTATTTTTGAATAGCAACTAATCAATAGGAATTATTTTTTTATATTGCAAATAGATTGTAATATTTTTCATAGATTGGTTATGAATGATTTTTAAAATAAAATTTATTCTAAATTTAATAAAGTTGATTAATTTATTTAATTTTCATGGATTTTTTGCTTAAAAAATAGATAAAAGCTAATAAATTACTTGTTAATTCAATTAATTTTTTTTGCCAAAATAAAAATATTGTAAATCATATTTTAGCTTGTTTTCCTTTAATTTACTCCCTTTTTCATTAATAATTTATTATAATTAAGAAAATTAGATTGATATTTTTATATTTATTATGAATAATTCATTGCAGTATTCATATATTGTTATATTTTATTTAATATTTTTTTAAAAATTAAAATTTTTTTTATATTTAAAAATTAAAGAGATAATAAATAAAGGATTTATTGTACTTTAACAAATAAAAAACTATAATATACAAGAAATAGATAAACTTAATTCATATAATTTATTTAGAATATTATTTGTTTCTTTGTAATTTGATTTATTATCTTAGTTTGCCTTTAAATGATTAACTATTTAATCACTTTTAGTTTCATAGGTCGTATTGCTACTCGAATATTCTATCTGTGGTATTGAATTAAACTAGGTTGTTTTAATTTTATATCATACCATATTAAGGAGAAGTTGAATGAATGTTATTATATTGATTATTATTAACCAGATCGAATCCCTTTTCTAGGTTCCATATTTTGCAAGTTTTATCACGAGAACCTGTTACAAGATATTTTCCATCTGCCGAAAATGCAAGAGAACTTATAATCCAAGTATGAGCTTCAATATTTTTTATAAGCTAAAATCCTTAATTTACTGACCATATTTTGCATGTCTTGTCGTAAGAGCCTGTTGCTAGGAAATTACTATCTGGAGAAAATGCAACTGAGTTAATTTCAAAATTGTGTCCTGTCAGTGTTATTAAGAGTTCAAATCCTTATTTCATATTCCAAATTTTGCAAGTATTATCTTAAGAACCTGTGGCAAGATATCTGCCATCTGTTGAAAAAGCTACTGAATTAACGAAAGAAGAATGCCCTTAAATTGTACTAGCTAGTTAAAAATATTTTTCTGCAAAATAGATTTTGCAAGTATTATCATTTGAACCTGTAGCGAAGTACTTGCTATCAGCAGAGAATGCAACTGAATTTATCTTTTCTGTATTTTCTTAAATTTTAGTTGTGACTTCGAATTCTTTTTCTACGTTCAAGATTTTGCAAGCAACATAAGAGCCTACAGCAAGATATTTACCATTTAAAGAAAACCCTAATGCAGTAATTTAATGAATTTCTCCTTCTATTGTCTTAAAAAGCTCAAATCCTTTATGTACATTCCAGATTTTACAAGTAGAATCAAATGAACCAGTTGCTAGATACTTGCCATCTGCAGAAAAAGCAGCTGATGTTATTGTTTGTGAATGACCTTTAATTGTTGTTAAAAAGTCAAATCCTTTATGAGCGTTCCAGATTTTACATGTTTTGTCATCTAAACAGGCTGCTAGATACTTACAATCTTGAGAAAAAGTAACCTAATTAATATCTAATGAATGCTCTTGAATTGAATTAGTGAGACCATATAATTTTTCTATACACCAAACTTTGCAAGTTTTATCTGAAGAGCCTGTTGCGAGGTACTTAGAATCTGGAGAAAAAGCAGCTGAAATAACTTCAGAAACATGTCCTTCAAATGAATTTGTTAGGGAGAATCCTTTTTGAGTATTCCAGATTTTACAAGTTTTATCTTCAGAGCATGTTGCCAAATAGTTTCCATCTGCAGAAAAAGTGACTTAATTAATTCTTGAAGCGTGTCCTTCAATAATTTTTAGGAGTTAACAATTTTATAAAAGATTCCAGATTTTACAAGTCTTATCTTCTGAAGAAGTTGCTAAATACTTTCTATCTACAGAAAAAGCTACTGAAGTTATTGGTTGTGTATGTCCTTGAATATTATTTACCAAGTAAAATCCCTACTGAGCATTCCAAATTTTGCAAGTGTTATCACATGAAACTGTTGCTAGTAATTAGCCATCACCAGAAAAAGCAACTGATTTGATTTCTTAAGAGTGTCCTTAAAGAGTATTAAGGAGCTAAAATCCTCTTTCCACACTCCAAATTTTGCAAGTTCTATCACGAGAACCTGTAACTAAATACTTTCCATCTGGAGAAAAAGCAACTGAGTTTATTTATGATTGATCTTAAATTGTATTAATAAGTTAAAATCCTCTCTCTACATTCCAGATTTTGCAAGTACTATCAAATGAACCTGTAGCAAGATACCTGCTATCAGCAGAAAATACAACTGTATTTATTTAATAATTATGTCCTTATAAAGTGGTTAATAGTTAAATATTTTTTCCTGCACTCCAGATTTTGCAAGTGTTATCACCTGAACCTGTTGCTAAATATTTACCGTCAGGGGAAAAAGCAATAGAAAAAATGCCCAGAGTATGCCCTTAAATAGTGTTTTTTAACTCAAATCCTTTTTGGGTATTATAAATTTTGCAATTTTAATCATGCGAGCTGGTCGCAAGATATTTAGCATCTTCAGAAAAAGCAACAGATATTAGGCTTTAAGTATGTCCTTGAATGGTATTTATGAGCTCAAATCCTTTTTCAGCATTCCAGACTTTGCAAGTTTTATCTCTTGAACCTGTTGCAATGTACTTACCATCTGAAGAGTAAGTAACAGAGAAAATTGTATCCGTATGTCCTTAAATATTAGTAACAAGTTAAAATCCTTATTCAACATTCCAGACTCTGCAATAGTTGTCTTTTAATCCTGCTGTCACAAGATATTTACCATCTGGAGAAAAGCAAGATATATTTAAATCAACAAAACAGTTTTGTATTGACTTTATGATTTAAAGATTTTATAAACTGCAAATATTAATTGAACCATTTTGGTATGTGAAAATGATATCGTTAAGTGATAAAGAATATTCTGATTATATCTTATTTTGGTCTAATAACGTAAAGCCATTTTAAACATCTCCAAAAAATACTTACTTTTTATCTAAGGTGACAATATATTTTAAGTTATTGACAGATAAGCTAGTGATATCATATTGGAATGTATATGAGCTAGTTCTTTCAAGAGTTTCAGCATCTACTTCAAACAACGATTTTCTACCTCTGATAATGAATAGATTTTTACCTTTAACAAAATGTATTCCTCTCAAGGGAACTGTCGTGATCTGATTTGATTTTAATATTTTACAACAAAATAAATGATTATTTTCCACAAGTTCAAATTAATTGATAAACCCTGTTCTTGTGATAGAAATAAGAGTTTCTTTATAAAATATTACTTTGTTGAATTAATAAATATCTTTTGTGTCAAATATTTTTTCGAAAGCACCTAAAATAGCATTTTTAGTATTTGAAGTTTCGCAATATTCTAAATTCTATTTATTTATGAAAGCGTTGTCTAAATTGCAATCTTAAAATTTAATTAATTTTTTAGATGATAAATAAGCTTGGGAAAAAGAGCATTTTGAAAAAACTAAATTAACAAACAAGAACTTAGAATTGAATAGAGCTGATAACAAATTAGATGCACCGATATCTATCTAGCTTTTTTCATTGTACTTAGAAATTTTAGATTTCTTTAAAAATTGCACATATCTATTTGTTTATGATATATCTTAATAAGCATAAGTGTACTTAAAAGACAATGAGTCTAAATTAGGTTTAATTAGTTTATAAAGATTCAAAAGAATCTATTGCTCCGATGTATTTGTTTGGCAGTTTATGATCACTTTTTTGTTAATGTTAAATTATTTCAGTTATTCAATGTCTAATTTAAAGATGTCTTCTTTGTGCAAATCAAAATCATATTTCATAGCTCTAGCAGCAAAATATTCATAAAGTGATTTATATTTAAATTCAAATTCATGTTAATTGTTCTGAGTTTTTGATTAAGCAGGAAATTCCTTTTTATTTGTATTATCTTAAATATTAAAACAATTAATTTTAACCACTCTAGGATCAGCATAGCTGTTTAGTTGCTAAATAATTTCTTCTGTTTTAATTTAATATTTTTAGAAGAATGCTTAAATTTAATCTCTGATCTAAAATTTTATTGAATTTTTTGTCATTGAAAGATAATTTGATTTTTATCCTTTTAAAATAAAAATCTGCATTGCAATTTGTTGGAAATATTCAAAGTATAGAGTTTACATTTTCTCAATTATTTCATGCTTTTAATTTTCATTTAAATTTAGATGTTTTTATGATTCAATAAACAATTGGGATTCTTTGTTGAAGTGATATTAAAAAAATAACTCAAATATTTCTGTTTAGTCGGAAATTTCTTAAAAAGCAAAATAAACACTTTCATCGTTAAGATTGATTTCTTTAGTCATTCTTGTTAAAAAGTATAAATTGATAGGAGTTTTAAGTAATTCAATTAAATTCCTGAATGTCTAAGTTAATTCTTTCAGTTCATCATTTTACTAAAAATCTTTCTGCAATGATTTTTATTTTTCAAACTTTTCTATATAATCAAAAATGTCTGATTCTGTGAATTTTTCAAGCTTAAAAACAGCAAAAGAATCGTTCTTACCTTAGTTTCCATATTAATCGTAGTAGTTGAAATAGACCTGAGCATCAGTAACAGCAATTTTTTCCAATTTAGAAGTGACAATTACTAAAGTATTGACCCATTCATTTAGTTTTAATTTTTGGTAAACATTAAAATATTCACCAGTGTATTCATCAAAGCCATCTAGCATGATTAGCTTATTTCTCTCAGATTTTTTTAAAATATCAATAAAGTGTCTGTCTATGTTTTGAGATTCTAAATAATCTTCAATAGAAGGTTTCTATCTATCTAAAGAGTTGCATTTAATAATAAAAGGTATGAAATCAGATTTGTAGTTCTTTGTATAATAAGATTTGCGCTGAAGTAATTCAATTTCTAGCTTTTTTAAAAGCGTTGACTTTCCATATCCTCCTTCAGCTAAAATAGATATAATTTTGCATGGAGAGCTAGTAATATTTTTAATGTCATTTAATCCTTATTAAAACAAATTTATGTTATTTGGTTAATTATAATTTTTAACTACTAATTGATTAAGTTTTTGTTATTGTTAATCTTCATCTGAAGAAAGCACAAAATTAGGTACTAAGAATTGATTAATGATCTGTTACAAGGCATCTTTTTCATCTGTGTTGATTTTATAACCATCTTAATAAGTTATCTATTAATTGACATATAAATTATTTACTTCAGTCAATAACTCATCTTTTTTATTCAAATAAAGCTCTTCATTTCTTTATTTTATGTTTTAGACCCAAGCAATAATAGAATAATTAGTTAAATGAACATCTAAGTCTCTATCGTTATTAATATCATAAGCAAATTGATTGTATTGTTGCTTATGATCTAGCATTTTTTGCATTTATTATTTATACTAATTTATCTCGGCTAGAATTTTGCTTTTATCTAAAGATTTGTTAATAAAATCTCTCATAATTGAATTCTCTTCATAGACAATTTTAACTGCTTTTTATTTCTCTTAAAAGTAGTTTGAGACAACAGTTGTCATGACTGATTGAAATTATTTTTCATTCCTATTTGAGACTTTGAGGATATGAGCAAAATGCAAAAGCAATTCAGCTCTTATGAATCTAAATGAATTATACTATGCTATTAAATTTGCCATATTTTTAAGCATTTAAGCAGATTAATCTGAGGATTCTCTTATTTGAACTAGATTTTCTTACTTTATAATTAAGTCTATCTTATTTTCTTTTTCTAGTCTCTACAAAAATCCTTTAAAACCATCATAGTTTTACTGCTTAGACAATAAATAGTTCAATTGCATGTAGGTAAATAAACGAGTATCATTATCTTTAATATTTATTACTTCTTCTAAATAAAAAATAATTTCTGCAATATCGTCAAATTGTAAAAACTAATCTCCAATAGTGTTGACTTTCTTTAAATATAAAGCATAAATGTTTTTTGCTAAATTGTTCTTGCTATTATCTAGATAGGCATTAATTATTCCTCCCTAAGTAAGCTTTTCACAGATAATTTATTTAATTTCATTTTTTAAGTTATTTGTTTTTTCTAAGTCATTCTTGGATAGATTTTTAATAGCTCCTGTGATTGTAACAAACCCAGCTCCATATTTAACTACTTAAATAACTCTTTAAGCTAGATTTGTTGAGTCACTACCAAAATTAACTTCTTGCAATCTTAATCTTTAGCTATTTAAATTAATTAATATATCACAATATTAATAAATATTTAAACATGGAAATCTTTCTTAATTCTCTTCACAATACAATCTGAGACCTTATAGCTTTTTATTTAATTTGATAATTTGTTTTTCAGTAGAATTTTATGATTTACTAATAATTATTATTAACAAATAGTTGATTAACAAATTAATCATATCTACCACTTTGTCTCTAATCTCCTACGCACAAATGTAATCATTCAACGGATAAAGAATTCTTTTAATTATAAACTTTACTTAATTTTCTATTTCGTTTTCATTTAAATTGTTAATTCCAAAGCATTCCTCATATTACTTTTTAAATCTTTCTAATTCATTTCCTAAATATTGATTATGTTTTTCCTTGTTCTTTTAAGTTTACTATTGTTATTGATTCTCAATTTAAGTTATATTTTATTGTAACTCTTATTGCTGTTTATAACAAATAGGTTATGATGAGTAGGCTTTCTCTTTGCTTCCACAAATTCCTCCTCCACCTAAAATTTTAATTCGCTAAACATTGAGTAGATTTTAATTTTTGTCATTGATTCTATTAAATATTTTAGAACATTTTTAAGTTGCTTTTCTGTCTAATTAAAATAATTTCAAGCAAATTTCATCCTTAAATGAATTTATTTTCTTATCAGATTAAAACTTTTTTTTATCTTAAAACAGAGATTCTTCTAATTTTCTATTTCTCTAGTAAATTTTAAGCAAATTAAAATTGACAAAAGCGCAATTAATTTTGTTTGGTTAACCTGATAAATTATTAACACATTCTTCTTGTTAACTTTTTTTTTATTAATTTATCAAATTTACAACATTTTAGTTTGAATTTATGTTTTTTAATAAGATTTTATTTTTTACTTCAAGCATCTTTTAATCTCCTGAAAGTTAGCTATTAAGTAGATCTTTATGTATAAGCAAATGAAATTATTTGCAAACCAAATTAGTTAATTTATCATCTAATTATCTGTTTTTGTTTTTAGATATTAAATTGAAAAGATATCTTCTTTAAGTTTGAGATATGCTTATGTTTGTAAATTACTTTCTTTAATTAATAACAAGATTAAAGCTGAAATTAGAGTTTATTTTCTTTTGTTAAAGATCCCTTTATAAA
This sequence comes from Tetrahymena malaccensis 436, assembly GCA_000231845.2. NCBI lineage: Eukaryota > Ciliophora > Oligohymenophorea > Hymenostomatida > Tetrahymenidae > Tetrahymena > Tetrahymena malaccensis. Next base: position 16,643 of record JH720166.1, on the reverse strand, counting down.
TCGTATTTCGCTTTATTTCTTAAGGAAATTTCACTTTAGCACTCATTTTTATTCTTTTTAAACTAAAAAGAAGCAGTCTTATTTATGTTTTCAATGTATTAACCTTAAGATATTTGATTGTTAGTGCAAAATTAACTCATTTAATTCAAGTTTAATGTTTCTTATTCATATGATATTTCCTCTTTAAAAGCTTAATCCAGATCTGAAATTGGTATTTTCGCAAAAGGATCTCCATCATTTTAGCAGTTTTTCATTTAAGATTAATTTGTATCTGCATCTATTAAATTTAAGCAGATCGGTTTACATGATAAGTGGTAAATAGCATTTAAATATTAATTTTTAGCCAATAGATGCTAATCTTTACAAAATATTAGCTTCTAATGTAATTGCCCTATCTACTAATTATCGCGTTTCTAAAATTAGCGTTAGCAGCTTTAATTCATATTTTTCTTAAAATATTTTCCTCTTAAAGATTGTTTTTTATATAGATATTCTATTTCTTTCTTCAAATACTTTATTTATTAAAATGAAGGTTTTTTTAAATTGAAATTGATTATGTATTTTGAGTAATTATTCTGACAATAGCTTGCTTATAAATTAGTGGTTTTAATATTATTATCATTAAATTCTTCATTCGAATTATCTAATTTTAATTATGTAAGCTTATTATTATTATTATTCTTTCATGATTTTTTATGGTCTTTCTTAATGGTAAAATCTAAATCAAATTAATTTTCCTTATTGAACATTTCTTTCATTCCAAATTTGCTCTTTTTAGATAGTTTATTTAGAAAAATTGAGAGTTCATATAAAATTTTAATTGCTTCTTTTTTCATTTTAATTTCACTCTTTTTAGATGTTTAATTAACAAAGCTAAATTCATATTTCCTTTAGTTTTTCAGAACGACTATTTAATCGATACCTGAAATACATAAATCTTAAAAAGATATCATGGTTTTTAATGATAACTTATTTAACCTTATTATCACTATTCATAATTTTCATATTCCATAGATTTTTAATTGCTATTTCATTGAGATATCAGCTATTTTTAGCATTTCTATTAATATTTAAATTTATGTTTTAAATAATTTAATAAGGAAATCAAATACAGTCAACTTCCTATTGTAAACACAGATAAACCTAACAGATTTCTTATTTTTCAAAAGCTTATAAAAGGGAATCAAATAATTAACAATATTCGTATTTGCATTTTTTTTGGTTTTAACATCGCTCTTTTAGATTATTTAATATAGAAATTATTGGTCTATAGTCAACATTATTATTTGATTACCACTCATTAACAATTAAGAAAGAGCTGTAATTCTTAAATCTTAAAGAAAAAATAATTTTTCATAATAGAATATAAATTTAGTTTAATAATAAACATTCATAATTTAGATTTTGTATTAAATTATATTTATATTTCTTAAAACTTCTTTCTAGATCCAACTGTTTAATTCTAATAATTTAATAATAAAATTGCATAACAAATATACTCAAGTAAACACAAATAATTTATTCATTTTCATCCCTTATTTTTAAGCTTCTTAAAAGATACAATTTGATTATCATTTAGATTTCCACAATATACAAACTTTTAGTTGAATTTTTATTTGTCATTTTTCCAACTAGCTTTCAATTTATTTTTTAAATGCTTTGATTATAATTTTTCAAAGAAAGATTGGTAAACCTAAAATAATCTTTTATTCTACTACTCAATATATCAAATATCTTATAGGTTTGAATATGGTGTAAAAAAGCCTTTTTTTAGATATATTGAAATTTATTTAAAATCGAAAATTTATTTTAATTTTCTAGTTCATTTTTATGAATTTTATTTTCAGTAATAAAATATTCAAACTTCTTTTTTAAAATATAAATTATTTCAAGCTATTAAATAAATGAATAATGTCTTCTGTAAAATACTTTCTTATTATTTTTAAATATTTAAAATATATAAAATGTTTTTAATTTTCGTTGTTTTTTTTTTTGGTTAATGTTGCTTTGAATTCTTTAAGAAGTTATTTTTCTTTCTATTTTTTTCTTAATCAAGATATTTACCTAGATCTATAGTCTAGACATCTTTTTAATTTATAGAGCCAACAACTTAGTTTAGATTTAATTGAATTTCTTGATACTTTTATCTAATTTTATGAAATGTAAAAAGCTCGAATTTGAAACATCAAAAATCTTTAAAATAGAGGGAACAATCTAATTTAATCAGAAATCCCTAATTAGTTTAGATTTTAATGAAAAGCATTTTTAAATATTTTATCATTGAATAAAAATAATTGATATTGTTTTACTTCATCTAAATGTTTTAAAAACAATTTTTTATAAGAGCGATGATTTAGTTTTATATTTTTCAGCTATTTTTTAATAAAATTAATACTATTTCACATAAAGATCTAATATTTTTATTTTAATTCAAAAAATAAGAAGTTTATTCTTACTGTGAATAAATGCTATTAATTTGCAATAAATATGAAAGCACAAAAAAGCTAAGAAAAAATTGTTAAATGAAATTTAACACTTAGTTATAAAAATTAATATCATAAGTAAAAATAAGACTAGATGAATATGATAAATAGTATTTGGAACCATTTCTGATTTACTACTAAAAAAACTTAAAAGAAAAATTTTAATTAAAAAAATATTTTAAAAATAAAGGGTAAAATTTATTAAAATGTAATAAGCAAACAATTTTAATCTAAAAATAATCATATTAGGATAAATTATTCTTCAGACAGCTTAATAATACTTATCTAAATAAAATATAAAAATTTATTTATTATTAGCAGTTTTTTTAGACAAATTAAATATTTCTTGAATATAATGAAGAGTTACTTAAGATTAGACTCATAGCGAGGTGTTAAATTTATTTATTATAAAATCTCTAAGTACAAAAATATTTTTTTTAATTTAGATTAAAAAGTCATTCTAATTAAAATGATTAACAAATGTTTGATAAAAATTGCTTAAATTTATATAATTAAATTACTTATTAATTTTGTTGTCGGCCATACTAAGGTGAAAACACCGGATCCCATTCGAACTCCGAAGTTAAGCGCCTTAAGGCTGGGTTAGTACTAAGGTGGGGGA
>JH720165.1:72386-85618 GCA_000231845.2 Tetrahymena malaccensis 436 | reverse complement strand
ACTTTTTAAATATTAAAGAAAATATTAGTTAGTTAGAATGAAAAATGAAGTAAAAATATGAATTAAGTGTCAACGTGAGATTTATATGGAGATGAGTATGAGTTTAATGAGAAGAACTTAAAAACTTTTTTAATGGTAAAAATAAAATTACAGTGTAATTAATTACAAAATAAATAATTACATCTCCTAGCTTATTAAAATATTTATTCTATTATATCATTTATTTTGCTTTTGTTTAGGTAGAAAAAATTTTATCGAAATTTAATTAATTATAAAAATTGTGAATTAATTATTAATTTTTTAATAAAATTAAATTTGGATAGGATAAAAAAGATTCTTCAGGTGTGAAGTCAGCACCAACTAAGCTCTTTAAATTTTGAAATTTTTTCTCATTTTTGTAAAATTAGTAAGAATAATTTAAAAATTTTAATAATTTATAAAGAACACTCAGAAGCCATATTTTTATATCTATCTATATTTTATTTATTACTCATTTACATAATAAAACATACAAAAAAATACAAATATGTTTAGAAATATAGTTTTTAAAACTATTCATTCTATTTTCATCTTCGCTAATATTTATTTTATCATAAAAATAATTCTATAGATACTAATCTTAGAGCTTTAAGACATTTATTCAATATATATGATCTGTATGTTTCATCGATTCTACTATGCTTGTCACTAAATAAGTATAAGAGGTAATTTAAAAAATATTTAAATTATATTTAATAATTTTATAATCATTTTTATATTTAAAGTTAAAAATTTAAATGAAGACCTCAAAGCAAATAAATCAAATAAAAAGCAAAGTATTAATTGGATATTGTTTTGTTTTTATTAAAAATACCAAAATTTGAAACTGATTTTAATAGAGCAAAGTTAAAAATTTTAGAGATTAGAGCAAATGGCTAAAATTTCACCTAAGAATGAGGCACCAATAAAACAAACTTCGTTAGCATTTTTTAGATTAAGAAGAAAAAATTATAATTATATTTATTAATTAGAAAAAATTAAGAAGAATAAAATGAAATAATAAGAAATTATTTTTTAACAATTAAGCAAAATTCGAAAATTGAAAATAATTTATATTGGATAATTTATATTCAGAAATCTGATTAAATAAATCAAATAAAATCTGTTAAATAAAAATAATTTCTTTTTCTTCCATTTTTTACTAAAAATTAAAGTATAACTTTTTCAAGATCTAAGTAAATATATTGGTTTTTTAGTTAGTTGATTACAATAGTAGAGGAGAAAATATATGAAATAATCAAAAATTAATAAATAATCAAATCTAATATTGAAATTTAAAAACGAATCAAATTAAAAAATACACAAAAAACAATAAAAATCAAATAAACCAAATAATAAGATAATAAATAAACTATTTTAACCTTAAATAGAGTGTAAATTTAGAGATATTAGTACAGTTTAATAAAGCAGAACCTATGCTTGAGACTTTACTTGCACCAATTAGATTGTAACTTTATAAATATTGAAGAAAATTTAATTAAAGTGCAAGAAAATTAGCTAAAAATTTTATAAAAAAATATGAAATAATAAGTAATTAATAAATAATTAAAGAAAAAGTTGAGGTTAAAAGTAAGTTAAATTAAAAAAAATAAATCTATCTGAGTCAAAAAGCAAATAAATAAAAATCCAATAAATAAAATGAATTTGTTTTGTTTTTAATTAAATTTTTTATTAAAAAATATCACAGTTTTAATCAAATAAACTATTTTTACACTAGATTAAGTCTTAAAATTGAAAGATTTATCTTTACCATGTATTTCATTTTAAATTTTTAAGAAAAAGTAAATGTTGAAAATTAAAAACAGTAAAAATATAAATAATAAAAGTTAATATAAAAATGAAAATATACTTTAAAATAAAATTTAACTTGACGTTAAAGATGGTAAGTATTATAAGATTAATAATAGTTAACTAAAGTTAATATAGATAACAATATGAGATTAAATTTGAGAGTTTAAACATTTTTTTGATAATAAAAACAAAGTTAAATTAATTAGTGATAAAACAAATCATTACATTTTCCAAAAAGTCGTAATTATTATTTTATCATTTTTTTTTTTGAAAAACAGCAATGTAAAGATGACCATTTCTTTTATGATAAGAAATTATGTAGATTAGGAGATCAAATTAAGTTTAGGTGATCTCTTCAGCAATATAAAATATGGTAATGATAAATAAAAAATTTTAATAATTTTAATTAAATTTAATATTTAAAATATATAAAAATAAATTATTAATTATAAAAGTTTATATGTTAGATTCATTTTTTTTGTTTTCAAATAATTATTATATAAATTTTTTTGTTTTTTTTTAGATTTCTGCAAGTAGCTATATGCATTTTATACTCTACCGCACTATATATTTGATTTATTACTCAATTACATATTATAAAATATAAAAAAAGATAAATCTTTTTATGTTTAGAAGTATAGATTTTAAAACTATTCATTCTATTTTCATCTTCGCTAATATTTATTTTATCATAAATATAACTATATAGATACTAATCTTTTAGCTTTGAGACATTCATTTAATATATATGATCTGAATTCTTCATCAATTTTATTAAACTTATCACTAAATAAATATAAGAGGTAATTTATAAAATAGTTAATCTAAATATTTAAATTATATTTAATAATTTTATAATCATTTTTATTTTTAAAGTTAAAAATTTAAATGAAGATCTCAAAGCGAATAATTCAAATAAAAAGCTAATGATTAATAGAATATTGTTTTATTTTTTATTAAAAATATGACAATTTTAAACTGATTTTACTAGAACCAAAGTTTCAAATTTAAGAGATTAGAGCATTTTGCCAAAGTTTTCCCTAAGTATGAGGCTCCAAATTCACTAATTTCGTTACCACTTTTTATATTTAGAAGAAAAAATTATAAGTTAGTTACTTAGTTAGAAAAAAATATGAAGAATAAAATGAATTAATAGGAAATTATTTTTTAAAAATTAAGCAAAAGTAGAAAATTAAAAATAGCTTTAATTGGATAATTTGTAATCAGAAATTCCTATTAAATAAAAAGAATGTCTTTTTCTTTCATTTTTCTATGTAAAAATATAACAATTTAAAAGGATTAAACTGTTTTTACTTTAAATCAAGGATCAAAGTAGAGATATTAGGGCACTCTACTAAACTAAAACCTAAGCAAATGGCACCACCGTCACCAATGTCAGTATAACTTTTAAATATTTAAGTAAATATAGTGGTTTTATAGTTAGTTGATTACAATAATAGTGGAGAAAATATATGAAATAATCACAAATTAATAAATAATTAATGCCAGTGTATTGAAATTTAAAAACAAATCAAATTAAAAAATACACAAAAAACAATCAAAAATCAAATAAATCAAATTAAAAGTAATAAATGAATTATTTTAACCTTAAATCAAGTGTCAATTTAGAGAGATTAGTGCATTTTGCTAAAGTAGAAACTAAGCCTGAAATGTTATTTGCACCAATTTAAATGTAACTTTTTAAATATTGAAGAAAATTTAATTAAACTTTTAGAAAATTAGTAAAAATTTATAAAAAAATATGAAATAAATTATGAATTAACAAATAATTAAAGAAAAAATTGATGTTAAAAGTAATTTAAATTAAAAAAAATAAATCTGAATTAAAAAGTAAATAAACAAAATAAAAAGCCATAAATAAAATGAATTTGTTTTGTTTTTAATTATATAATTTATTAAAAATTATCACAGTTTTAATCAAATAAACTGTTTTTACGCTAGATCAAGGCTTAGTATTGTAAGATTAATGCATTTTGCTAGAGCACAACCTAAGTCTAAAATACCTTTATCATCAATTTTAGTTTAACTTTTTAAATATTCAAGAAAATATTATTAATTTTTTAGTTAGAAAGAAAGAAAAAGTAAAAAAAACTACACCAAATAAAATACAATAAATAAATGAATTATCAAAATAAAAGTTGAAAATTAAAAGACAGTATAAATATAAATAATAAAAGCAAAAAAACATATTAAAATTAAAATTTAACTTGACTTTAATGATGGTAAGTAATATAATATTAATAATAATTACCTAAAGTTAATATGGATATCAGTATGAGATTAAAGTGGAGAGTTTAAAAACTTTTTTGATTATAAAAATAAAGTTAAATTAATTAGTTATAAAATAAACTATTACATTTTCCAGATTGTCAAAATAATTATTTTATTTTATCATTTTTTTTTTTGAAAAACAGCAAATAATGACAATTTTATATAAATTTAATTAATTATTAAAATATAAGGATAATCATTTCTTTTATAATAAGAAATTATTTAGACTAGGAGAACAAATATAAATTTAGAAAATTTATTAGTAAAAAGGGATTAAATTTTTCAAAAATAAAAAAATTTTTGACCTTAATTAAATTGTATCTTAATTAATGAGGTTTGATAGTATATTTATTATTAAAATTAATGTTATTTATGTCAAAGAATTTCATTTAATAATTACCAAGAAAATTAAATTATTTAAACTATAAAAAGAACTTTCAAATATTAAAATTTAAGTGTCTTCAACTAAAATTATTTTTTATATTTTCTTAATTATTATTGAAAAATTTAAATATATTTGCTTTTAAAGTTAAAAAAATAAATATGAAATAACATTTTTAAATAATAATTGAAAAAAGAGTTTGTAAATAAAAAAAGATTTTTTTATCAAAATAATCATAAGCTTTTTTCATGTATTTGCAAGATATAAAAAAATATAAATCTTTTTAAACTTAAAAATATTGTTTTAATAATATTCATTCCATATAAATGACTTAAGCTTTATCATAAAATTATTTCTATTGTTACTAATCTTTTAAATTTATAATATTTGCTCAATATTTTCTATTTTTGTGCATCATCAATTTGATTAGAACTACCAATAAATGTAAAAGGTAATTTAAAAAAGGTTAATCTAAATATAAAATCAATAAAGTTAAAACAAAATATTTTTTAAATTTAATCTTTGCAAATAAAAAAATTTTTTTAATTTTATAATTATTTTTATTTTAAAAATAAAATATTGGATTTCAAAGTAAATAAATAAAATAAAAATATAATAATTATCAAAAGATTGTTTTATTTTTTTATTCATTTTTTTATTATAAAATATCAAAATTTAAAATTTTAATTACTGTTGCCAAATTTACAAATTTTAGAGATTAGAGCAGTTTGCTAAAGCAGAACTTAAGCCTAAGGCACCTTCGCTACAAATTTAATTCTCACTTTTTAAATATTGAAAAAAATTAGATAGTTTTTTACTTAGTTAGATGAAAAGTGAATGATAAAAAATGAAATAATAAAAAGTTATTAAACAATTAGCAAAAGCTGAAAATAAAATAAGTTAAATTGGAAAATTAATAATTAAAAATTTGAAGAATAAATCAAATAAAAAGCTATATGTGAAATAGAAAGAATTTACTTTTCTTTCATTTTTTATTAAAAATATCACAATTTAAAAGAAATAAACTGTTTTTACATTAAATTAAGACTCAAAGTTGATACATTAACGCTCATTGCTAAAGCAGAACCTAGACCTTAGGTACCTTCATCTCCAATTTCATTACAACTATTTAACATAGAAGAAAATATATTATTTTATTAGTTAGTTAGCTGAAAACAATAAAAATGGAGAAAAATTATGGAATAATGACAAATTAATAAATAATTAAAGCTTAAAATGAAATTTAAAAACTTATTATATTAAAAAATACAAAACAAAAATAAGATATATTAAAATCAAATAAAAATTAATTAATCAAAAAGTTATTTTGTATTTTATAATTACTTTTATGAAAAAATATTACAATCAAAAACAAATTAACATATTTACCTTAAACAAAGCCTCAAATTTGAGAGATTAGTACAATTTGCTAATGCAGAACCTAAGTCTATGACACATTTATTGCTTATTTAATTTTTACTTTATAAATATTGAAGAAAGTATAAGTAGAGAGTTATATTTAGTATAAAGTATGAGAAAAGAAATAATTAAAAAAAATTGAATTTTAAAAATTTATTTTTTGATTTTAATTAAAAAATTTATTTAAAAATATCACAATCAAAATGAAATAAACTATTTTTACCCTAAATCAAGTGACAAAATTAAGAGACTACTGCAGTTTTTTAGAGCAGAACCTAAGTCTGATATACTTTAATCACCAATTTTAGTTTAGCTTTTTAAATTATGAAGAAGATAAAATAAATTTGTTAATTAGTTAGTTAGTTAGTTAAAAGGAAAGAAAGACATGAAATAATAAGAAATTAATAAATAAATTATGCAAAAATTGTAAATAAAAACTGAGTTAAATTAAAAAAAGAATAATCATAATTTTTAAATAAATAAATCGAATAAAAAGCTAATATGCAAATTGAGTTTGTATTGTTTTTAATTCACTATTTTTTTAAATTTGAAATAAACTTTTTTACCTTAAATTAAGTGTCAAAGATGATAGACTAGTACAGTTTACAAGAGAAGAACCTAAGTCTGATATTCCTTAAGCACCAATTTTAGTTTAACTTTTTAAATTATGAAGAAAATATAATTTATTTGTTAGTTAATTAATTAGTTAGTTATTCAGCTAGAAAAATAAAACAAAAAAATATATGAAATAATTAGAAATTAAGGATTAATTTATGCTAAATTCGAAAATAAAAATAAATAAACACAATTTTAAAAGCAATAAATCAAATAAATATATTATAAATAAATAGAGTTTTTTTTGTTTTTAATTTAAGTTTTTATTAAGAAATATGAAATAAACTTGTTTACCTTAAATCAAGTGACAAACTTGTGAGTTTAGAAAGATTTGGTAAAGTAAGAGCTAAGCTTGATATACCTTAATCACCAATTTTATTTTAACTTTTTAAATATTGAAGAAAATATAATTAAAATTTGTTAGTTAGATGTTGTTTAGAATTAAAAATCAAGAAAATTTTAAAATTTTAGTAAACTTATTTAGAATCTTTTTTTTGTTTTTCATTCATTTTTATATATGATAATTCTAGTGTAATAAAATTTTTTTACTTTAATTCAAGGATTAAATTTGAGAGATGAGTGCAGTTCGCTAAAGCAGAGCCTAACTCTGAGGAGCTTTCATCATCATCATCAATTTAATTATCACTTTTTAAATATTGAAGAAAAACAATTTATTAGTTAATAAAAAAAATGATTTAAAAAATTAGTAAACAGTTTTAAAAAAAATTGGTTTAATAAAATAATCAAAATTATAAAGCAAATCAATAAAATTAAAAGCCAACATATCAAAAATTTATTTTGCTATTCATTAATTTTTTATCAAAAAATCCTAAACGAATGTGATGCTTTTACATTAAACAAAGAGTCAAATTTGAGAGATTAGGACACTTTGCTACACCAGAAACTAAGCTTGAAAAACCTTTGTTACCAATTTAATTACCGCTTTTAAATATTCATGAAAATAAAATTAGTTTGCAAGTTATTTAAAATAGAAAAATGAACAAAAAACTATGAGATCATAAGAAATTAGTAAGTAATTAAAATGATTAAAAATAAAAAAATTAAATAAGACATGATCAGTATAAGAAGCGAATTAACAAAATAAAAAGATAAAAAGCAATAAGATTTTTTTTAAATAAATGATAATCCAAATGAAATAAATTATTTTTACTAGAGTAAAATTTATAAATTTGAGAGATTACAGCAGTTTGCTAAAGATAAACCTAAGCCTGAGACACCTTCATCACCAATTTAATTTTAACTTTTTAAATATTTAAAAAATGCAATTATTTAGTCAGTTAGTTAGAAGGAAAAATGAAAAAATTGTTGATCTAAAAGAAATAAACTGTATTTTACTAATAAAAAAGGTTCAAAGTGGAGAGGTTAGTACAATTCGCTAAAGCAGAGCCTAAATCTAAGGTACCTTTATCACCAATTTCATTGTAACTTTTTAAATATTGAGTAAAATACTCTTAATTTGTTGGATTAGATAAAAATAAAAGAAAAAAGTATTAATTAATTAATTATTAAAAAATTAATTGAAGATAATGCTAAAACTTAAATATGATTGAAATTAAAAATGTAAATATTAGAATTATGAATCAAATGGATAAATAAAGAGAATTTTCTTCTTTTTCATTGTAAACTAAAAGAAATAAACCATGTTTACTTTAAATTAAGTGTCAAATTTGAGAGATTAGTGCACTTTGCTAAAGCAGAGCTTAAGCAGGAGGCACCTTGAACACCAATTTTATTTGACCTTTTTAAAATTTGAAGAAAATATAATTAGTGTTTAAGTTAATTAGTAAGTTAAAGGAAATATGAAGAAAAAAATAACAGGTAAAAAGAAATTAGTAAATATGAAAGCAAAGTTGAGAATAACTAATGAATTAAATTAAAAAAAAACATAATCAAAATTATTAAGCAAAAATCAGTCAAATAAAAATTTGATAAATTAAAAGAATTATTTTTTTTGTTTTCCATTAATTTTTTTATTAAAAATATCATAAACGAAAAGAATAATTTATTTTTACCATAAATTAAGATTCAATTTTGAGAGATTAGTCTAATTTATTAATGCAAAACCTAACATCGGCATACCTTAATCACCAATTTCACTTTTTTCATTAAAATAAATTTTAAAAATAAATTTATGTTATCTACTTATTTAGAAGGATATATGAATAAATAATTATACAATCAAAAGAATTTAAATTTAAAAAATATAATAAAAATAAATAAAAAGCTAACAAATAATAAGAATTTATTTTTATTCGTTCAGTTTTTACTGAGCATCGCAATTCAAAAGAAATAATTTTTACATTAAATCAAGAATCAAACTTTATATATTAATGCACTTTGCTAAAGCAGAACATAAGCTTGATATACCTTAACCGCCAATGTAATAATGTCTTTTTAAATATTGATAATTTGTTTGTTAGTTAGTAAATTAGATCTTTAAAGTAAATATGAAATAAAAGGAAATTATTGAGTAATGAAATCAAAAGTTGAAAAAAAGAATAATATAAATTAACATAAATAAATTTTAATAATAAAAATGAATATAAATGAGAAAGCATGTTTTAAATATAAAAATTAACTTTGGCATTAAAGATATTTAATAAGATTAATAATGTGTTACCTGAGGTAAATACGGATATCAACATGAGATTAAAGTGAAGAGTTTAAAAACTTTTTAAATAAAAATAATATCAAAACAATTAATAAAAAAATAAATCATTACATTTTCCAGTTTATCAAAAAATTTATTTTATTTTATCATTTTTTTTTTTTAGAAAAGCAGCAAATAAATTTTTTTGCAAATTTAATTAATTATGATCATATTAAGAAGTAAATTAATTTCTTTTATAATAAGATATTATTTCTGTAAGAAGGACAAATTAATATTAGATAGTAATTAATCATAGATAAGGATATAAATAGTTAGGTAAGCTTATGATTAATTCATAAATTCTTATACTATAAAATCAATCTAAAAAAAATAATAATATAATGATTCATACAAAATTTAAATAACAGAGATAATTTTTTGTACCTCTTTTTTGATGTCTATTATTTCTGTTTTGATAAAGGGTAAATATATATAGAGCATATCATGTTTAAAATATTTTCTTCCATTAGAGAGTAATATATTTATTTTTATTTTTAGCAGGTTGATTGTGCCCCTATTAAGTATTAGTATTTTCTGATATGGATCGCTCTATCTCATTGTTTTGTATGTTTATATTGCTTTTATTTTTAAATTAATACATTTATAAATTTTGTAAAGGTGTTTCTTGATTTTATTCAGATGAAAATAAAACATACTCAAAGGTATTTATTTTTTTATATCTCAAACTGCTTATCAAAGCAGTAAGTAGCCTTAAAATTAAAATATTAAATGTTCAAAAAAATTTCTAAAATAAAATTCTTAATTATAGGAATTCCTCTGAGAAAAAGTTAAACCAGTGATTTGAAAGCTGTTAAAGTAGAATCACATTATAAGGAAATGTAAGGGTTTTAATTAATAAAACTCAGAAGCAGGCTGAGAAAAATTTTTTAAAATAGTTAACTACTTTCATAATATAATTATGAATTCTAATGAAAAATCTGATATGAGTTACTTTCTCCTACTCACTATATGTAAAAATTTTTCAAAAAAAGAGATATTTAGTAAACTTTAATTAATTAAAAATTAATAAAAAATAATTTGAAATTTAAACTAACAATATTAATTAAAAATAAAATTGGATTTTAGAAAAAACTAAGAAGAAAAAAAATAAAACATTTACAGAACAATCAGAAAAGCTACTAAAAAAAAATGGATGTAAAAATTGAATTATTAGTTTCTCAAAATTACATTTTATTTTATTTATTTATAATAAAATATATTAAATCAATTATGTATTTAAAAAGAATATTCAATATATCAACCAAATGCTAAATATTAATGGAGAGTCTGATATCACTATTCAAAAAAAGAAATTGTCTAAAATTTCTTCTTTATTGAAAAAGCAAACTAATGAAAAAGCATTAAATAATCCTAAAGAAATTACCATAGTTAATAGTAATGATGGTAAAACGTAAAAAATCGAAATATAGAACAAACAAAACTCTATGAATAATATTAAAGTTGATCATCCTGATAAAAATTATACAGTTCCAATATAACTATGTTAAGATCCATCAGAATTAGTTAAATCTAACAAATCTTCTAGCTAAGAAAAATCCAATTAAACTCATCAAATTAATTAATAATTTAATGAAGATTCATTTTATGTTGAAGATAGTGACATTCCAGTAAATCCAAATACTTTAAAACTAGATGAAGAGCTATTAAACGAGAATTTATTAAAAAAAAAATCTAGTTTAAATTAAAAAAAAAAAAAAAATAATTGTATTCAAAATACATTAAAATGTTTAACTTAATGCTTTAAAAGTCTAAGAAAATATTTTTGTTGTAAATAAAATCCAACAAGTATTTCAACAATTTAAAATGAAGTTTATAGTGATTAACAATAAATAATTACTTTTGATGATTAGCAACCTTAGATTGAATAATATGATGACTAAAAGTTGCGTATGTTAATAGATTAATTGCTTAGAGAGAATTTAATTTCCTAACAAAATAATTCTCAAGAAGATTTTAATAAGATGATTTCTAATATTTTAGAATATGACTTTGCAGAATTTGAATAAGAAGATTAACAAAATTAAGTAAGTTAAATTTATGATGAAAATTTAGAAAGTGATATTTAGCATAATATAATCGTTCAGTTTAGAAAATGGAATTTTGATACATTCAATTAACTAAATCAAAATCTAAGATAGAATTTTGTCTAAAATCAAGATATGATATTACTAGAATTAAGAAAGTTTAATTACTTTATATGCAAACAATTCTACAGTTAATATAACATGGATTTGTTTGTTGGATACTTTTAAAGTAATAGAGGGTAAGTAAGTGATCACATATTTAAAATTTATTATTCTCCTAATACATTAAACATATCAGAAGAAATAGAATTAATCTAAAAATATGACTAAATAAAAGATTATTAAATTGTATAAAATTATCATATTTCAATAACTAAAAATATTCAAATTTTAATTATGTCTAAAAAAACTTTTTTAAAATTACAAAATAAATCAAAAAAATTTTAGTTACTTTCTTATAGATATTGGAACAAAAATTTCTTCAATGATATAAACGATGATAAACCATTTCAATTAAAAGAATTGTAAAAGCATACAAAACAATGCAAAAATTGTTTACCAAACAAAGATTGTATTGAAATTAAAAATCTTAGAAAGTTTGAACTGTAATAAGATAAGATTTTAGATAAATTGATAGAAAAAGGCATTTTTCTTTGTGAGTATGTTAATAAAGGAGGAGAAGGAGTAATATTTGAAGGATATATAAAAAATTAACAAGACTATGATGATTTCATTTTCAAAATTTAATTTGAATCTGATGAAGAAGACATTTAAGAAGAAATTGAGATAATGAAACTCTTTGAAATGAATATCAATGTTATAAAATTTATTGATTTTTTTAAAATTCAAGATAAAAACCCTAAAATTCATGTTTTAATTTTAGAAAAATGTAAGTACAGTTTAGCTGATGAATTACTCATCTTTTAATAAAATAAATCATTTAAAAAAACTTAACTGTTTAAAATTATTTTTGATTTGTTAGATGGATTGATATAGCTTAGAATATACAATATTCTTCATCTTGATATTAAACCTGCAAATATTCTTCTTTCTTACTAAGGCAACTATATTTACACAGATTTTGGAATATCTTCTATTAAAAAAGATAATTAGTAAACTAATATAAAAGGTTGTACTCCATCTTTTCAATCTCCTGAATAAAAATAGCTTGATCCTAATATTGATTTTAAATCAGATGTATATTCTTTAGGAATTACATTTTTAAAAGTAATTGACATATATGAAAAATTCTCAAATGATGAATCTATCAAACTTTTCAAAGATAATATTATTAATAAAAAAATGATTCAACCTTCTAAGATTTCTAGAGATGACTGTTTAAAAATACATGAATCATTTCTTTAGACTTTAATTGAAACAAATAATGAAAAATAAATATTAGATAACTATATTAATAAAATTGAAACTATTTTAAATTTATCTACCTTTGATAAAAATAAAGATATCCCATATTTCTTAAACTTAAAGCTATATTACAGCTTAAAACTTTTATATCTTTTTAATATTAAAATAAGCAACTAAAATTTAGCAAAAATAGTTACTCCATTTAGCATTAATGACTATAAATCCACTTAAATAATTATCTAACAGACACATAATTTAAATATTGTTTAATTACATGAACTAAAATATATTGTTTAATTGGTTGATAAAATCTCAAATTGTTATGAATGTTCTGGGAATTACTAATAAAGCTTGCTATATTCTAATATATCTCTTTAAATAAGTAAATAAATATTCAAAGAAAATCACCCTGATTTTGCTTCATCTCTCAATAATGTTGGCGTTTGCTATCAAAATCTTGGTGATTATAAAAAGGCCTTAGAATATTAATTGGAATCTCTTTAAATGTAAAAATAAATATTCAAAGAAAATCACCCTGATATTGCGATTTCTCTGAATAATGTTGGCAGTTGCTATCAAAATCTTGGTGATAACAAAAAGGCCTTAGAATATT
>JH720165.1:50715-71477 GCA_000231845.2 Tetrahymena malaccensis 436 | reverse complement strand
AAAATCTTGGTGATAACAAAAAGGCCTTAGAATATGTATTGGAATCTCTCCAAATTTTTAAATAAATATTCAAAGAAAATCACCCTGATTTTGAAAAATCTCTGTATGATGTTGGGTTTTGCTATATTTAACTTGGTGATTATAAAAAGGCCTTAGAATATTTATTGGAATCTCTTTAAATCAGAAAATAAATATTCAAAGAAAATGACCCTGATATTGCTGAATCTCTGGATTATGTTGGGTTATGTTATTATAAACTTGGTGATTAAGAAATTGCCTTAGAATATTTCCTGGAATCTGATTAAAGATAAAATATACTTATAGAAAATGACTGATATTGAATATTGCTGATAAAAAATGATCTTAAAATAATAACTGAAACAAATATTAACTTATAATATTATTAATAAATAAAGGCTTAATTTTAAAAGATTTAGCATAAAAATTAACCAACAGTTAAAAAAAAATCTACCTAAATTAAAATAGAGTAATTGTGTAGCAGAATTTTACAGCAAATATATTTTACTTATTAATTATAAATATTTTGAGTTCGTTTTATCATTTTAATTTATAATTTGGAGTGAGATTTGATTTTGTTTAAAATATATAATATATATTTTTAAATTTAATTTTTTGCTTCAAAATTAAATAATTTTATTCATAAATTGAAAAATTTTATGATTAATTTAAAAAATGATAAAATAAATATTTAATCAAAAATAAAAATATATATTATAATTTATTTATTTAATCAATTAAAAAACAAATTTTGAAATTAAATTTTTGTAGTTGTTTCCAGTTTCTCAATAATTAAAAATCTGTTAGTGCTACTTTATAAACTTTCTAAATTTAGCTTTTATCTCTCTAAAATTAATTTTCTATTTCATCCAAAACTAATACTTTTGAAAAATAAAAATTAATTAAATTTAGATATAATTGTTATAAATTAAATATCGAAAAAATAAATGATATAATAGAATAAATATTTCGATACTCTAGCAGTTATAATTATTGTTTTTTAGCTAATTAATCTTTATCATTTTTTATTATTAAAAAAGTTTCTAAACTCTTCACTTTAAACTCATACAGATCTCAGTATTTCTCTCAAGTAAAATAAACTAATTATCATTATTTATTTTATTATTACATTCAATTAAAATTATCTATTTTGAATGAATGTTGTTATTTATTTTTTTATTTGAATGTTAGTTAATTCATCTTATTTTTTATTATATTATTTATTAGTTTCATATTATTTCATATTTTTACTTCTCACAAACAAAAAATACTAATTCAATTTTCATAAATATTTAAAAACTGAAAGTTATATTGGTGATAAGGATATTACATGCTTAGCATCTGGATTAATAAAGTGCACTAATCTCTCAAATTTGACATTTTAGTAAAAAATCCTATTTTTTTTGGATTTTATTTCATTTATTATTTATTATTTCTTGATTTTGATTATTTATTTTTTTAATTTAAGTAATTTTTCATAATCAATTTTTCCTTTAATTATTTATTTTTTAACCTCCTTATTTTTTCATCATTTTTCTTTCAAATAAACTAAAAAACAATTTAATTTTGCTTTAATATTTAAATAGCTGCAGATAGATTAGTGATAAGGATGCCTCAGCCTTAGGTCCTGCATTAGCAAACTGTTCTAATCTCTCACATTTAGAACTTTAATTAGGGTAAAAACAGCTAATTAGATATCTTTTTAATTCATTTAAATAGCTTATAAATTTATTTTCTTCAAATTTTAAAAAAGCTGGAATTTAATTGGCGATGAGGGCGCCTCAAGTTTAGGTTTTGGATTAGCAAACTGCCCTTACCTTTCAAATTTAGTCCTTAATTTAAAGTAAAAGTGGCTTATTTATTTTGATTGCTATTTCATTTGACTTATTTAATTTTGAATCTCATAACGTTGTTTTTAATTTTCAAATTTTGTTTTAATTATTAATTTTGAGTTTCTTTTTATTTAATATTTCTTCTTCAAAGGGTGAATAGAATTGGAACAAACGGTATCAAAGCATTATGTTCTGGATTGGCAAACTGCATTAATCTCTCAAATTTTAACCTTAATTTAAGGTAAAAATTATTTTCTTCATTTAGATTGTGATATCTTTTATTATGAAAATGCATGAAAAACTAAAATATTTGTTTTCTTTAATTTTTTTTTTGGCTTTGATTATTTTTTTATTTAATAATTTTTACTTGAATTATTTATAAACTTCACATTTTTTCTTTATTTACCCTTTTGACTTACTAAAAAATTAATTATATTTTCTAAAACACTTAAAAAGCTCCAATTAAATAAATAAGAGATACTAAAAAATAGTATAAGCACTTAAATATACAAAAAATTAGATTTTATAATTCTTTAATATATAAATTGGTGCTAATAATGATTCAGGTTTATGGTCTTCATTATAACAATATACTAATCTCTCAAATTTGGTACTTATTTTAGAGTAAAAACAGCTTATTTCTATTGGTTTAATAGCGAAATCAATTAAAATTAAAAACAATCACTTCATTTATTAGATTTTTATTTTATTTATTTGCTTTTAATTATGATTTACTTAAATCATTTTTATTTTCAAATTTTACTTAAATTATTTATTATTTATTATCTATTCATATTTCATATTCATTTATCCTTCTATTACTACTAACTAACTAAAAAACAAGATAATTATATTTTCTACTATATTAAAAAAGTGAAAATCAAATTCGTTCTGAAGGTTTCTCAGGTATAGGTTCTGCATTAGCAAGTTGCACTAATCTCTAAAATTTGATGCTTTCTTTGTGGTAAAAAACAGCTTATTTCCTTTGGATTATGTTTTTATTAAGTTTATTTGATATTTGATTCTCATTATGCTTTATAATTTAAGTCATTTTTAATTTTCAGATTTTCCTTTAATTATTTATTAATTTCTTATTATAAAACGATTTAACATTTAAAATTTGACCCTTAAGTTAAAGCAAAAATAGATTATTACTTTTGCATTTTTCAAAATGGATTTGAGAAAAAAATTAATATTTTGTTTAATATACATTTGTTTTAATTTGCTTTTTAACTGTGGTTATGTTTTTTTAATTTAGGTTATATCTAAATAGCTAATACACTAGTAATTATATTTTCTTCAATATTTAAAAAGTAATAACTATATTGATGGAATTTGTGCCTAAGCTTTAGGTTCTGAATTAGCAAAGTGTGCTTAACTTTCTAATTTGACTCTTGATTTAAGGTAAAAACAACTTATTATTTTTGGATTGATATTTATTAATATCAATATGTATTTAAAATAAAAATAAATATTTTCTTAATTAGTCTTTTATTTGTTTTTGATTTTGATTCTATTTTTTAAATTTAAGTTATCTTAACTTTAAATATATATTAATTAATTTTTCATCGTTTCATATTTTTTCTTCATTTTTCATTCTTAATAACAAATAAACTTATAATATTTTCTTTAATATTTTAAAAGTCTAAATTAAATTGATGCAAATGGTGCCTTGGCTTTAGGCCAAAAATTAGCAAAGTGCACTAATCTTTCAAATTTGACACTTAATTTAAGGTAAAAGCAGCTTTTTTATTTTAGATTGTTTTTTTAGTTGGTTTATATGCTAATTAATTCTTATTATATTTTGTTATATTTTACTTTTTTTATTAGAACTCCACTAATCTCTCAATTTTGCCACTTAATTTATAGTAAAAACAGCTTATTATTTTTGGATTGATATTTATTAATATTAATATTTATTAATATTAATATTTATTTAAAATAAAAATAAATATTTTCTTAATTAGTCTTTTATTTGTTTTTGATTTTGATTCTATTTTTTAAATTTAAGTTATATTAACTTTAACTATATATTAATTAATTTTTCATCGTTTCATATTTTTTCTTCATTTTTCCTTCTTAATAACAAATAAACTTATAATATTTTCTTTAATATTTTAAAAGTGTAAATTAAATTGATGCAAATGGTGCCTTGGCTTTAGGCCAAAAATTAGCAAAGTGCACTAATCTTTCAAACTTGACTCTTAATTTAACGTAAAAGCAGCTTGTTTATTTTAGATTGTTTTTTTAGTTGGTTTATATGCTAATTCATTCTTATTATATTTTGTTATATTTTACTTTTTTTATTATAACTCCACTAATCTCTCAATTTTGCCACTTAATTTATAGTAAAAACAGCTTATTTCATATGAATTATGATATTTTTAAATACCAAAACAGATCTAAAATAAAAATATAGATTATATGTATTAGCCTTTTATTTAATTAACTTGCTTTTTGATTATGATTACATTTTTTTAATTTAATTTAATTTAAACTTTTACTTTAATTATTTATTTATTTAAATTTTGTTTTATACTTTTTGTTCATTTTTCCTTCTAACTACTTAGAAACTACTAATTATATTTTTTCAATATATAAAAAGTTTAAATAAAATTGGTACTGAAGGTTTCTAAGGCTTATGTTTTGCATTAGTAAGCTGCACTAATCTCAAAACTTTAACACTTAATTTACAGTAAAAACAGCTTATTTTCTTTTGAATTGTGATATTTTAAATATTAAAATGGATTTAAAACAAAAATTTTCTTTTATTTATTAGCTTTTTAAATGATTCTTATTATGATTTAATTTTTTATTTTTAGTTTTAATTTTAAGTTAAAAATAAATCTTTTTTATTTTTTAATTTAATCAATAAAATATATTTAAAATATTTCTCTAATTATTTTTTAATTATCTCTAATATTTATTGATAGATGGAATTAAATTAATTATACTTATAAATTGAAAACATTGAGCAAAGTTCTTAAAGCTAAAAGATTAGTTGTCTAATAAATAAATATATGAAAAATAATAAATGATTAACATAGATAAAATGAGAATCAATATTTCTAAATACAAACAATGATTCATCTATATTATTGTTATATTTTTAAAGCAAGTAACAAAGTATGCATTATAACTCTATGTTTATTTTAATTAAATTAAATTAAATGGTAAATTTTTTATAAATAAATTATATAATAGGGTGGGGTGGAGTATTCAGGACTTTTTTAAACCATTCAAAATATCCTGGATAAAACTTTTATAAAAAATAATGTTAATTAAAATAGTTAAATTTTAATTTTCCCAAGTTAAATAAAATTGTTTTAGATCAATTTTTCTTAAAAAAACATTCAACTTTTAAGAATTAAATGCTATTCAATTTCATTTAAGAATTCATATAAAATATAAATTGAATTAAAATGAATGTCTCAAAAAATCGAGGTATTTTATCTCTGCTTTATTACTTACTATATAAATCAAATTGATATTTATTTAAATATCCAATGTTATTCTAGCTATTGCTAATATTAGCTAATAAATATACTTTCTAAAGATTATAAGTAAATTATTTTTTTAGATGAACAAAAAAAAATAAATATGATTAAATGAAAGAATTAACAAATATAAATTTAATATAATTACTGTAATGATAGTGTTAAATTTTAGAGTTTAGCTAAGGTAGAGGTTAATAAGAGGGCACCTTAAAAATCTATAAAATCATATCTAATAAATTTTTAATAGTCTTTTTAAAAATCTACCATTTTATTAATTTGCTTTAATAAAAATAATTGTAAATTTAAATTCTATGAAAAATTTTTAGTTTTAAAAATATAAAAATAAAGATAAATAAATCAATATATTTTATATTTAGAAAAAATTTTTTAATGTATCAATTCTATCTATCTTTATTATGAATCAGCCAATTCCTTTTGTTCCTTAGGATGCCAAGCTTTTTACACTTAGACAATGTTGCGTATCTCTACGAGCTAAAGAGTGGGGCAAAACAGTCGGAAATCTCAAGAAGATAGGCTGCCAAGTTGTTTAAATATTGCACTCAAAATTAAAAAATTATATAATATATTAAATTAAATAAAATATCATAAATTGTTGATTGCTAAATAAACAGCAGAATCCAAGGATTCAACAATATATATTTATATATATAAACTTATTTTTTAATAACTTAGTAAAATATAATGTGTTTATTAATATTTTTAATTCAAATGATTCCTTAACTTATTGACATATAGCATAAATAATCCAAATGAATTTAATAATCTAAATAGTTATATATCAAATATAAAAAAGATAACAGTAATAAAATCAATTTAATATGGAAAGTGATTTAGAAAATGAAATTATTAAATTTAAATAATTTAAAATAAATATTTAAAAGTAACAAAATAAAGTTTTTTTATCAACTAAATAATAAATAATATTTTTCTTCTTTCTCATTATTCTTTAAAAAATATATTTTAAAAACATTAATTTAAATTTTAAGAAAAAAAAAATCATTTTCTTATGAATTTTTAATTCTTTATATACAAATCTACCATTATAAATTATTTAAATAAAAATCCATAAAATAAACATAAAATTCTATGTTTTATTTCTGGTTTTATAAAAATAACAATAATACAGAAATAAATACATTTTTTATTTAGATATTTATTCTCTTTCTATCTAAATTTATCATTTATTTATTTTTTATCAAAAAGTTATACAATTAACAACTAATCTTTTAGCTTTAAGGCACTTGCTCAATAATTTTTTTGTATGCGATTTATCAATCAGATTGTTTCTACCAATAGATATTAGAGATAATTAAAAAATAATCAGAATAAAAATTGTTATTATTTTTAATGAATAAATTAAAAATAAAAAATGAAAAAATATTTTAAATTAAATTTCAATAAATTAATTAAAATCATAATAAATATAGTATTTTTATTTTAATCAAATTCTATATTAAAAGATATAAACAAATAAGCTGTTTTACTAGAGAAGAAGTGTCAAATTTGAGAGATTAGAACACTTAGCTAATCCAGAAGCTAAGTTTGAAGCACCTTCACCACCAATTTAATTTTTGCTTTTTAAATATTGAAGAAAATATTAGTTAGCTAGAAGGAAAAATGAATAAAATATATGAATTAAGAATAAATTAGTATATAATTTATTAAAAGATTGAAAATGTAAAATGAGTTAAATTAAAAAAACATAATCAGAATCAAAAAGTAATTAAACCAAATTATATTTTTGTTTTAATCCATTTTGATATTAAAAAGTATCAAAATCAAAAACAAATAAGCTGTTTTTACTAGAGATGAAGCCTCAATTTTGAGAGCTTAGTGCACTTTACTAATCCAGAAGCTAAACCTTAGACACCTTCGTCACCAATTTAATTATGACTTTTTAAATATTGAAGAAAATATTATTTATCTGTAGAAAAAATTAATAAAAAATTTGAATTAAGAATAAATAAGTAAATAATTTAAGCAAACGTTTTAAATGAAAAATGTGTTAAATTAAAAAAACATATTCAGAATCATAAAGTAAATAAATTAAATAAAAAAGTATTTTTTGTTTTAATCCTTTTTGATATTAAAAAGTATCACAGTTAAAAAGTAATAAGCCGTTTTTACATTAAATAAAGTGTTAAATTTGAGAGATTAGTGCAATTTGCTAATTGAGAAGCTAAACCTGAGACTCCTTCATCACAAATTTAATTGTTACTTTATAAATATTAATCAAAATAGTTAGTTAGAATGAAAAATAAATAAAAAATATGAATTAATAATAAATTAGTAAAAAATTTAAGCAAAAGTAGAAAATTGAATTAAAAATTAAACTAAAAATACATAACCAGAATCAAATAGTAAATAAATCAAATAAAAAGAGTATTTTTGTTTTAATCGATTTTGATAAAAAAAATAGCAATCAAAAACAAATATGCTGTTTTTACTAGAGATGAAGTGTCAAATTTGAGAGATTAGTGCACTTTGCTAATCGAGAAGCTAAGCCTGAGACACTTTCATCACCAATTTTATTTTCACTTTTTAAATGTTGAAGAAAATATTATTTAGCTAGAGGAAAACATGTACAAAAAATATGAATTAAGGATAAATAAGTACATAATTCAAGCAAAGGTTGTAAATGAAAAATATATTAAATGAAATAAACATATTAAGAATTATAAAGTAAATAAATCAAATAAAAAGAGAATTTTTGTAATACTCCATTTTGTTTTTAAAAAATATAACAATCAAAACAAATTATTTGTTTTTACCTTAAATCAAGTTTCAAATATGAGAGATTAGTGCACTTTGTTAATCCAGAAGCTAAGCCTGAGACACCTTCACCACCAATTTAATTTTTACTTTTTAAATATAGAAGAAAATATTAGTGGGATAGAAGAAAAAATGAATAAAAAATATGAATTCAGTATAAGTGAGTAAATAGTTTTAGCAAAGGTTATAAATAAAAAATCTGTTAAATTAAAAAAATATATTCAGAATTATAAAGTAAATAAATGAAACAAAAGAAGTATTTTTGTTTTAATCTATTTTGATATTAAATAATATCACAATTAAAAGTAATAAGCTGTTTTTACTATAAACTAAGTGCTAAATTTGAGAGATTAATGCAATTTGTTAATTCAAAAGCTAATCTTGAAACACCATCATCGCCAATTTAATTTTTACTTTTTAAATATTGAAGAAAATATTAGTTAGATAAAATAAAAATAGAATAGAAAATATGAATTAAAAATAAATAATTTAAGCAAAGGTTGAATGAAAATGAAATATGACTTAAATTAAAAAAATAAAATAAATAAGCTGTTTTTACCTTAAATCAAGTGTAAAATTTGAGAGATTAGTGCACAATGCTAATCCAGAAGCTAAGCCTTAGATACCCTCATCACCAATTTAATTATTTCTTTTTAAATATTGAAGAAAATATTATTTAGCTAGAAGAAAAAATGAATAAAAAATATGAATTAAGAATAAATAAGTAAATAATTTAAGAAAAGGTTATAGATGAAAAATGTATTAAATTAAAAAAACATATTTAGAATGGTAAAGCAAATAAATCAAATAAAAAGAGTATTTTTGTTTTAATCCATTTTGTTTTTAAAAAATATATACAACCAAAAGCATATTATTTTTTTTTTTTTACCTTAAATAAAGAGTCAAATTTGAAAGATTAATACACTTTGTCAGTCCAGAAGCTAACCCTGAGACACCTACATCACTAATTTAACATTTACTTTTTAAATATTGAAGAAAGTATTAGTTAGCAGATGGAAATATGAATAAAAATTATGAATTAAGGATAAATTAATAAATAATTCAAGCAAAAATCGAAAATGATTTAAATTAAAAAAATAGTCAGAATCAAAAAGTAAATAAATCAAATAAAAATAATATTTTTGTTATAACCAATTTTAATAATAAAAAATATCATATTCCAAAACAAAAAACTGTTTTTACCTTATATCAAGTGTAAAATTGGAGAGATTAGTGCACTTTGCTAATCCAGAAGCTAAGCCTGAGGCATCTTCACCACTAATTTAGTTTTTACTTTTTAAATATTGAAGAAAGTATTAGTTAGTTAGAAAGAAAAATGAATAAAAATTATGAATTAAGAATTAATTGATAAATAATTTAAGCAGAGGTCGAATATGAAAAATGACTTAAATTAAAAAAAATATTATCAGGATCGAAAAGTAAATAAACCTAATAAAAATAATATTTTTTTTAATCTATTTTGATATTAAGAAATATCATAATCAAAAACAAATAAGCTATTTTTACCTTAAACTAAGTGTTAAATTTGAGAGATTAGTGCACTTTGCTAATCCATAAGCTAAGCTTGAGGCACCTTCACCATCAATTTAATTTTTACTTTTTAAATGTAGAAGAGAATATTATTTAATTAGAAGGAAAAATGAATAGAGATTATGAATTAAGTATAAATTAGTAAATAATTTAAGCAAAAATTAAAAGTTAAAAATGAGTTAAATAAATAAAATCTTCAATAAGTAAATACGTCAAATAAATAGAGTATTTTTGTTTAAATCCATTTCGGTAATAAAAAATATAATAATCCAAAACAAATAAGCTGTTTTTACTTTATGAAAAGTGTTAAATTTGAGAGATTAGTGCACTTTGCTAATCCAGAAGCTAAGCTTGAGGCACCTTCACCATCAATTTAATTTTGGCTTTTTAAATATCAAAGAAAATATTATTTAATTTAGAAGGAAAAATGAATAAAAATTATTAATTAAGTATAATTAGTAAATAATTTAAGCAAAGATTGAAAGTAAAAAATGAGTTTATTTAAAAAAACATAATCAAAATCAAAAAGTAAATAAATAAAATAAAAATAATATTTTTGTTTTAACAAATTTTAATATGAAAAAATATCACAATATTAAACAAAAAGCTGTTTTTACCTTAAATCAAATGTTAAATTTGAGAGATTAGGGCACTTTGCTAATCCAGAAGCTAAGCTTGAGGCATCTTCACCACTAATTTAATTTTAACTTTTTAAATATCGAAGTAAATATTAGTTAGCTAGAAGGAAAAATGAATAAAAAATATGAATTAAGAATAAATTAGTCAATAATTTAAGTAAAAATTGAAAGTAAAAAATGAGTTAAATTAAAAAAAAAAAATCATCAAAAAGTAAATAAATACTACAAATAAAAAGAGTATTTTTGTTTAAATGCATTTTGATAATAAAAAATATAATAATCCAAAATAAATAAGCTGTTTTTACTTTAGGAAAAGTGTTAAATTTGAGAGATTAGTGCACTTTGCTAATCCAGAAGCTAAGCTTGAGGCACCTTCACCATGAATTTAATTTTCACTTTTTAAATATCGAAGAAAATATTAGTTAGGTAGAAGGAAAAACGAATAAAAATATGAAATAAATTAATAAAAATTTTAAGCAAAGGTTGAAAATGAAAAATGAGTTAAATTAAAAAAAGATAATCATCATAAAAAAGTAAATAAATAAAATAAAAATAATATTTTTTTTTTAATTGATTGATATATTAAAAAATATAATAATCCAAAACAATTAAGCCGTTTTTACCTTAAATTAAGTGTCAAATTTGTGAGATTAGTGCACTTTGCTAATCCAGAAGCTAAGCCTGCGACACATACATCACTAATTTAATATTTACTAATTAGATATTGAAGAAAATTTTAGTTAGTTAAAAGGAAAAATGAATAAAAATATGATCAATAATTAAACATAGGTTGAAAATGAAAAATGAGACATAAAAACAAAAATATTAGTTTGATTAAATAAGTAATAATAAATACTAGATTATATCTTTAAAATATTTAACTTGATAACAATTATAAAATAAATAAGATTAATGATAATAAATTAGATTTACAAGAGACTAATATTGAGATCAGTATGAGTTGAAAGAGAAGAGTTTAAAAACTTTTTTAATAAAATTTAAAAGTAATTAATTTAAAAATAAATAGTTACATTTTCTATATTGCTAAAATATTAATTCTATTATATCATTTATTTATTTGATATTTAATTAGAAAGAGTTTTATCTGAATTTAAATCATTATAAAAATTTTCATAAGAATTAATTTGGATACAAAGAACAAATAAAATTGAGATCAAATAAAAATTTATAAAATTAATGAAAGATAAGATTTATAAATATAAATAAGTATTTAGAGAAAGTTTGAAAATAAATTAGCTAATCTTGTATATCTCGAACAAATATTTTCATTTTTCAATTTCTAACATTAAGGATTTTGATGAGTTTTTAGGTAGAAATTAAAAAGATGGTATCAAAACAAATATTGAGGAAATACGGTTTAAATTTCAAAATTTAAACTTTTAATATAAATTTGTTTTCTAAAAATTTCATTTTACATATTATAAACTTTTAAAATGAATGATTTATTAAATGTAATTCAATAAATTAGTTTTTTATATACTTTATAAAATCAGTTTTAAAAACAAACAAATCTTAAGTTTCTTTTAAATTGTTAAAATTGATCTTCTAATATCATTTGATGTCAAGATTAAAATAAGGTATTCTATAATTTTAAGAATATCTAATCAAAAACTATAAAATTAATTTGTTAATTTGACGAAATGTAAGATAAATATTTCCAAAAGACATTATTGAATATCTATTTTTCATAAGTATTAATTAATATATAAAAGTAAATTAAAATATGAAATAAAAGAATCTTTTTGAAGCATTTATATTGAGTTTCTATATGTTTTAAAAAAATATTTTATTTAAAAATATGTTCCTACTGCAAATTTATTTTGAGTATTAAATTTATTTTTTTGTAAAATTATTTATTTTATCAATTAAAGCAAAATTTATAGAAAATATTCAAAAGTAGAAGTAAGCACTCATAATAAAATAAATAAATTTTTATTCTTTAATTCTTAAAAATAGTAGCTTTTAAAAATGTTTTATGACTAAAAAAATATATTTCAATTAGAACAAATTCATATTATAATAAAATTAATAGGAGGAAAATTAAATAAAATAAATATTCTTTTCAACCCTTTTTAGCTTAATAGTAATAAATATTAATACTGAATATGGATATTAATAGTAATAAAAACAAAATTAAATACAAATTAATACTTCTAAATACTTAATAATAAAGATATTTATTTTGTAATTTTCTTAAATTTTATAAAATATTTGATAAATTTAACAATTAATTATAATTCGAATAGAATTTGCTATAAATAGTCTTTAGGACTAAAAAAGCAAAATCTTAATAGCTATCATAAAAATAAAATTATTAATTAATAAGACAATCTAATTGATTTTTTTAAATCTTGACGATTGCTAATCCATAAATAAAATGAATTTATAAGTCTTCTGTTTTTATGTGCTATGAATCTTTTATAGATTATGAACTCTTGGTTATGAAAAATACGATTGAAGATAGTGAAAGATAAAATATGATAAGAAAATACTATTTATGGTTTGGATGATTTATAATCAAAGATTTAATTAATAGTATTCAACAGTATTTCAAAAAAATAGAATGAGGAATCAATTCATTTTTTATCAGAATGTTGTCTTTCTAATAAATAAGATATAAATAAATCAAACAAATCTTATGAATTATATAGCCAAATTTACATTAAATACCTATAATTAGTATTCCGCTATTTTATTATAGATTTTTCCTTAGTAGGAAGTTAGTATATTAAAATCAATCATTTGAAAGAGCTTAATTGAATTCTTTATAAAATTTTTTAAAGCTTTATTTATTTCTAAATTTACTAACCATATATATTATAAATAATTAGTTTTATTGAGGTCATTTTTTAATTTATGAAATCTTTTTGTTATTTTGAAGAAAAAAATGTTCAAATGTTAAAGATTGATACTTTGAAAAGTAAAAAGACTTTTCTTAATATTAATTTAATATTATTTATAATTTATTTTAATCTAATTTAATCAATATAACTGCGCCATTTTTATTCTTAAAAATTAAAGTAGTTTGAAGTTGAAAATTAAAATCAAATTTATTTTATACAAATAAAATTAACAATTTTTAAAATGAATTTTAGAGGTTTTATTATATATTTAAAAACTGATTAACTTGTTGGGAGTATTTTTGTTATAAAAATAAATTTCTTATTTAAATGAACAAGTTATAGTTTTTCCGCCATTTTTTATGGCATAATATTATAATTTATTATTTAAAGGATTATATTTTAAAAATTAAATTAGAATTATTTTTATAAATATACATATGTTAAATAATTTGTGATATTTTTTAAAAAGTATTTATTACTTTAAAAAATATCATGTTGACTAAACAATAATTATCCTTATCAGCCATTTTTCTTGATTAGAGTATTGTGTGCAATTCAATATATTAAACTTTTAAAAGTTAAAATTGAATTATTTCTTAATAAATTTTTGATGGATTAAATATTTTATGATATTAAAAAAAAATATTTATTCTAATTAAACTTTGTGTTGAATAAAAACAAAAATAATAAATTTTCCGCCATTTTTTTTTTGACTTAATAAAATTGCTTGATACTTAAATGATAATACTTTTTAAAGCTAAAATCTGAAATGTTTTTTATAAATTATATATAGATTTAATTTTAATTATATTTTAAAGAAAAATATTTATTGCTATTAAGCTTTATGTTGATTAAAAACTAAGAATATCAATTTTCCGCCATTTTTTTTTTAGGATTAATAAATTTGTTTGATAATTAAGTAATTGTATTTTTAAAAATTAAAATTAGATTTACTTTTTATAAATTATTTGTTGATTAAATTCGAATTATATTTTAAAAGAAGTATATTTATTATTATCAAACTATATGCGAACTAAAAAATTAATTATCATTTTTCCGCCATTTTTTATATGTCTAAGTAAATGGCTTCAAATTTGAAGAATTAAATTTAAAAAGATTAAAATAGTTTTTATTTTTATCAGATGACTAAATATTTTACTATATTTTAAAAAATTTAACAAATTTAAACTATTTGTTCAATAAAAACAGAAATTATTATTTTTCCGCCATTTTTTTGTGGCTAAATAAATGGTTTGCAGATTAATGAATTAAATTTAGAAAATTAAAATAGCTTTATTTTTTTACAATTATTTTTAGAACATATACTTTATGATAATTTTAAAAATGATTTGTTAGTATCAAAGTATATGGAAACTAAAAACAAAAATATAAATTTACCACCATTTTTTTTCTTACCTTTAAAACTATTTGATATTTATAGAATCAAATTTAAAAAAATAAAATATCTTTGCTATTTATCAGTTATTATTATTTGTGGAATATTTTATTATATTAAAAAATATTTTATTACTATTAAAGTATACTTGGACTAAAAAAATACTGCCATATTGAATTTCATAGATGAGATTGATTAACAAATCATAATGAACTCTGATGTATTTTTTTAATTTTCCCTCTATTTAATAGTTAGAAAAATTTGAAGAAATTAGATGTGTATTGATAAGTGGGAAAAATAATGAGTTATTTACAATATATAGATAGAAATACATGAGAAAAATAAGCTAGATATATGCTAAAGTTAGTAGAATATTTGATTTTAAATAGAACAGATTTCTTTCAAATATCCATAATATTAATTAAGAAAAGATAATAAATATTATCAAAAACTATTAAAGTTCAGCAAAAAAACCACTAGCTAGTAAGCAAAAACAAACAGTCAACAAACAAACCTTACAAAGGAAATGTAACAAAGAGTCGAGGAAATAGTAAACAAGACATAGGGTTGCAATATTAGTGACAAAAGAATCTTTGAGTTCTTCTAACAGTTAAGAAAGTAGTAGAAATTCTACAACGATTTTGAATATTTGGGAAATGGATAATTTGCTTTAGTGATTAAGGCTTTTAACAAGAATTCTCAAAAACAAGTGGCACTCAAATTTGTTGAATTCAAAAAAAGCGAACCTATTGATGCAGAATCTGTTTTAAAAGAGTATAATTTACTCTTGAGAGTTAAGCATTGTCCATATCTTGTTGATGTGTACAATCAATTCTATATCTATGAAGAAAAGATTATACTGGTAGATTCAGATGATGAAGAGGAAATAGGCAATAAGCCTAAAAAGGAAAATGAAAAATAAAAATCCTTTTTGGTCTTAGAGCTCGAGTATTGCAAAAGTAAAGATTATTAAGCCATTTTATTTAAAATTTTAGTAAAAAGTAGATAAAAATGCAGATTAGAATCAATAATATCATTCCATTTCAACGTATGATTCAATTTAAATTTTAAGATGAGAAATGCCATTTTTAATGCAGCTATTGAAAGGGATAAGAGCGTTTACCTTAATTTGAATGGGAACGCCATGACATTTTAATGTTTAATAGATGACTTTATTGATAGTTTTGATCATTGAGCTTTTAGATTTATTTTTAAGAATGAATGAATTAATAAATAAATAACAAATGAGCTAGATGTTTTACTTTTTCTTGTTTTTTCAATAAATTTTGAGTTTATTTGATAAATCAAAATTTTTTTTTTAATTCATAAGCAATATAAACGAATATCTTAACAAATAATCCCCTCCATTTTTATCAAATAGCTATGAAATCGATCTAAAAAATTATTTGAAAATTTAAATTGAAGATCCATTCATTTTTAAATAAGATTTGATCCTTCATAACCCATTTAATGAAGATGCAATAATGAATGCTTTTAACATATATTTCATACATTTTTTTATGGTTCACAATTTCCCAAGATTCATTCATTTTTCAATGGTTCTTTCATTTTCCAAAGAAATTCATAGCTTGATGATTTTTTCATTCATTTTACTATGATTCTTTTATTTTACAAAGAAATTCATAGCTAAATTATTATTTCATTCATTTTGATGAACAAGATCTTATTCATTTTTACAATGCAAATTTCTTTTCATTTTTTATGAACCAGCTTTCTATTTTTTTAATTATATTTCTTAACTAAACTATTAATAACAATTACCCTCATTTATTAATCCATATAAATAGAGTCAATTTAATTTTACGCTCTATTAATCTTTTATCTTTGTGATCCCTTTATTTTAAAGTTGCGCATAAATATATTATTAAAAATATTATTAAAAGTAAATAGAAAAATAAACAAAGAAGAAATAAAAATATTTAATTTTAAAAAAAGATAAACCAATTAAATAAATTTCAAATAAAATAATCAATTAAATTATAATTAAAAAGCAAATTTTATAAAGCAACTCTTAATTAATATATTAAAAATAAATAAGAAGAATAAAATAGTGAGCAAATTAAGCATTTTTGTAATTTATTTAAAATAAAACAAATATAAAAAATAAATATATAAAAGTATAAAGGCATTTTCAAATAAAAACCAAAAAATAAAGCTTACAAATAGCTTTAGAATAGGTATATATCGCTTTAGATATTCTCAAATCATCTTCAAAATTTACAATCTTTAAACATGATCAATTTTTTAAAATAAATAAAAATAATCAAATTTTTATGTAAACTTATAATTTAAATAGCAAATTTAGCAGACTACATAAGATATTGTAGGGATAAGAAGCAATATCCTAGTTAAAAAATGAAAGAAATCCTAACTATTCAGATTCTTGATGGAATATCCTTCCTTCATTAGAAATCATTCCTGCATCGAGATATTAAGCCAAATAATATCCTGCTTTAGTTTGATAACTAAAATAACCCAATTATCAAGATTTGTAAACATTTTCTTAAATTTATTTAAAATATTTCTTTGCAAAATAGAAAACCTTATCTAATTCTGTTCAATTTTAAAAATAATTAAGAAATTTTTAAATCAATTTGAGGTTTTTCTCAATTTTTAATGAAAAATCACTTATATTTAAACAAAAAAACCAAAAATAATTATCAAAAAAGTTTATTTTCCTAAATTTAAACAAAAAACTTTCTGATAAACAAAATATTTAAATTGATTTTACATTAAATAAATCTATGAAGTATTAAAATGACTTATACATGTATTATTACTTTGATTGTGTTAAATTTTTGGGATGAAATATTATGAAGATTAAAAAATTCAAAAGTTATAGATAAATTTAAGTTTGTTTCATAGTTAAAATAACTCATTTCAATAAATTATAATATGTGTTCACAAACAAAAATTAAACTTTAATCCAAAAATAATATATTTTAGAGCAATACTAATATTGTTAGTATTTTTATTATTGCAAAGAAATATATAATATATATATTAAATAATAAATTTTTTAGGTGACTTGGCTTTTTCTTCATTCATATCTCCTAGTTAATCTAAGATCCACACTAAAGAGGTAAATATTTTTTTGCTTTAAGTTAATTTAAAAAGAAAATAAAAAAACAGAAAGGAACTAAGGAATACATGCCTCCAGAATCAGAGTTTGAAATATGGAGAAGAGAAGTAAAATTCTTTTTTTTAGAATGATAAAGATAAAACAAAATTTATTTAAAGAGTGACTTATTCTAAGTTGGAATAGTTCTATTAGAGCTTGATAACATTGAAAAATTTGACTTCATAAAGACTACAGAAGATGAAAAGCATGCTCTAAAAAAAGGCCAAATATTCACAAATTAATATCTTGACAGAAATTCCAACATTTACTAAATAGCTAAAACTTTCTTGAATCCTGAATTTAAACAACGTTAGTCTGCATAAACGTTTCTTGAATGGCTTGTATGGAAAGATCCTTCATATCAAAATATCGACTTGAGTTCAATCATCATTATGGTAATAATCTAATTTTATAAGATTAAATTTTTTATAATTTAACAAAATAGGTTTTCAAAAATTTAAGATATTTTAAACTTACAAATTAATTTATTATTTTAAAACTAATTTTTGAAATAGAGTTTATAAAATATCTAATTTTCATTGAATTTACAGATATTATTTTTAAAAACATTTAATTTTAAAATATTTCTTTAAAAAAAATATAAAAATCTTATAAAAATTTATTGAAAATAATTACAGCCTCAATTAGACTATAAAGTGCATGAAATATGCTCAAGCAATTCTCAAAAAGGTTAAGGCGACAAAAAAAGCTCAAAAATTGATGAATCTATGTTAAAAGTAATTTATTCTCTCAAAATTTTAATGGTTTTATTACTTTCTGTTATTGTAAAATTTCTAAAATTAAATTTTATTTTTTACAAATTTAAAAATTTTCTTCCATAAAAGCTGATTTTAATTTAAAAATAATTAATATTAATTAACACAGTTAAAGCTTTTTTAAGTTGATCTAATTGTAAAATTGATATTTGCTTAAAATAAACTTCTAAATAAAGAATGATTATTTAATGAAATTTTTATAAATTTTAATAACAATAAAAAGTTTTTTTAAAATAAACATTTTTTTTTAACAAAAGTCGAAGATCTTACATAGCATAAACTTGATCAATGAAAGCTAAAACAAGAATATTTAGGGTTTAAATTATGTTTAAGCTATGTCTTAGTCTTAGTTTTATTAGGTAAAGTTTATTTTTTTAATTTATTATTTATTTACTATTTCTTTTTTTAATTAGGATTAAATTCAAAGCTTACTGAATGATTACTAAAATATGATTTAAGAACAGATTTTTACTGAAAAAGAGATGAAAATTGTCATGCTCTAACTGTTTAATAATAAAAGCTATAATAAGAGCTTTTACATTATCAATCAAGGTGGTAAGGGAGTTATAATTGGGGCTTATAATTTAAAAGACAAAAGAGACTGTGTACTAAAAGTTTAAAAAGTTAAATCTAAATCTCAAATAATTTAAGAAATCAGCATTATTAAATCCTGTCAAATGCCTAATATTGTGAAATTATACAATTCATTTTATCTTACTGTTGTTTAAAAAGATGATTTCATAGTCTACGAGCTAGAAAAATGTGCTTGTAACCTATATTTTATAGATTTTATTTAATTCTAGTTTTTTATTAAATTTTCTATCATTGTTTTACAGGCGATCTAAAGACTTATTTAGAAAAAAATCAAAATGATTAACAATTCACTTAAACAGTTAAAGAAAAAATCGCTATCTAAATGATGGATTCAGTTAATTTCTTACATTAACTAAATATTATCCATAGAGATATCAAACTGTAAAACTTTTTAGTTTAAGAAAGCAATAACTCCATCCCTATAATCAAATTAAGTAATTATTAAATTTTATGTTATTAATAAGCTAATATTTAATTTTTAAAAATAATAATTCTACTTTTGAATAATTAACTTTATTTATTCTATTTCATATTTATTAATTCTACTTTAAGTAATATTTAATTTTTAAAAAATATTTTTGTTTATTTATTTTAAAAATGGATTTATTTTTCACAGGTGATTTTGATGAAGCTGAGTTTTTAAGGACAGATGAAGATTGGGATTATGATCATTATAATAATACAGGTATTTCGATTCTAAATGAATATCTAGCACCTAGTTGTAGTGGAGTAAAAATAAATTAAAAATTAATTATTAGTAAATTTTTAATTATTTAAATATAAGTGCGGAACTTTTGGTTATTGGGCACCTGAGCAATTAAAATAGCGCTAACAAACAAAAGAAGTTAATTAATAAGATATGATATTTGTATTTTTAATAAAAATATATTAATGTTACAAAAGAGTGACATATTTACATTAGGGATATCTTTATGCTTGTTAGATAACTTTTAAAGATTATATCCTGCATATATTTTTGAGAGTTTTAAATTAGGTACTGTATTTATTCAGCCTTTTGAACCTTATAAGGGATAGTCCGATTTAATTAACAGGAAAACTAAAATTTATCAGATAGCTATTTAGAATTTATTAGTGTATGATATAAACAAAAGAAAAAACTTATCATTAATTTTGGATCAATTCTAATAAAAATACTTTTCTTAAGAAATAAATTAAGTAAGATTATTTGATTTTATGTTATTAATTTTCATATTTTTAATTTTATAAAATTCTGTTGAAAATCCATGGTATTAGTTATTTATTCTAAATTTTTTTATTGAATTCTTAATTAAATTTTTAATAATTATTTTATATAAAATAATAAGCAAGCATTGATTAATGATTTTTAAATTGTGAAAATCAATTTCAAGTAAATTTTTTTATAATTTTTTATGCCTTTTTTAATATTCAAAATTATTGTAAATATTAAGTATTAATTCCTATAGAAGAAATATATTTTAGTACTATTACTATTATTATTATTGTCTTATGTTTATTTTATTTGTAATCTAAATAAATTATTTATTTTGAAAAATATCAATATATATATATTTTTCATTGTAATAAAACAATAAAATTCCTTATTTATGTTGGCTAAAAAAATTAAGAAAATTAAAAAAACAAAAAAACATATTTTAATCATATTTTTGAAGGGATAACAA
>JH720165.1:3401-48227 GCA_000231845.2 Tetrahymena malaccensis 436 | reverse complement strand
AAACAAAAAAACATATTTTAATCATATTTTTGAAGGGGTAACAACATTTATGCAGAAGGAGCAAAACATATTGGAATGAGCTTAGAAAAGTGTCAAAATATCACTTCTTTGAATCTCAATCTCAGGTAATTTTGTTAAATACTTTCATTTTTATAATTAATTTATCTAACACTAAAAATAATTAAATAGATATGGCAATAATGTAGATGAATAAAATTTAAATAATTTAAATTAACTCTCTAAAAAATTGCAAAAATTATAAGAAATGAAAATTAATTGAATACTTAGAAAAAAAAAATATAATAAAATTTTCAAAAATATTAAAATTATTAATATAAGTATTATTAAAAATATAATTTAATAAAGTTAAGAAAATTTTGAGATATTTATATATACTAATAAGAAATATTATCTGCTTTAATAAATAATATTAAGTTAAACTTTTATTTTTTAATATTTTTATTTATTTTTTTTGTTTTTCATATAAAATAATTATGAATTTTTTGAATTTATTTTTAGTTATAAAAAAAACTCAATTAATTTTTTTTAAAAATGGTTACCAATATAATTTACATAAGCAAAAATATTGCCAAAATAAGATCTAATAATTAGGTAAAAATGCCTAAATTTAGAAATTTCAATAATAATTTAATTATTACCATACACATGAGCAAAAGTAAGTAATCTTTCTCTTTGAGTTAAATTCAAAGATGTAGAATTTAAATTCTTTTAATTTATGTTTAAAATATTGTATAATTGCTTAACAATTTATTTATAAACTAAATTTTATGATTTCAATTAATTTTTAGATATTCATTTTGCGGTTAGAATTTATCAGGTGTAAAGTTTTAATTTCTAAACAGAAATAAATTATTTGATCTTTTTAGTTCATTTTTATTGAAAAATTTTGCAGCATCAAAATGTTATTAAATAATTAATTATTATTTACATAAATTACAAAAAAAAAAACAAAAAGAAATGGAAGCAAACGATAAAAAAGATTTTGATAATTTAAAAGATGTAAACAGATATTTATGTTTATTTATTTAATTTATTTCTATCAAATCAAAAGTTCGTAAAATCTGAGTTATCCTCTCACACAGACCTAGAGATTGATTTAAGGTAATAAGTCGTAGTTTTTTAGTTAAATTATAGAAAATTATTTTAATTTATTTAAGTTTATATAAGATAATCTACAAATTTAGTATTTTTATTATTGTTTATATTTATTTATTATTATAATTTATCTTATATTTTCCATTTATCTAAATTTTATTTCTTCAAACTTTAATTTTCAAAATATTTCTTATTAATTTATTATCAAAATTTCTTAATAAATATAAAAAGCTAGAATCTTAACAGCAAAAAAGACTAATTAAACTTAGGTCTTGCTTTATCAAAGTGCTCTAACCTTAAATCTTTATCACTCTTCCTCACGTAAAAATGTTTATTATAATTTTTTAAGTTATTTTGATTACAACAATTATAATTAAAAGCAAATTCTTCACT
Organism: Tetrahymena malaccensis 436; assembly: GCA_000231845.2. NCBI lineage: Eukaryota > Ciliophora > Oligohymenophorea > Hymenostomatida > Tetrahymenidae > Tetrahymena > Tetrahymena malaccensis. The sequence continues at coordinate 46,718 of JH720165.1, read as the reverse complement.
TTATTTTAGATATTATGTTTATATTTTAATATATTGCATATTAATTTTAATTACTTTATTGTTTTTAATTTCAATTTCCATTTTTATTTGAAAATGATCAATTATAAATTAAACTAATAATTTTTTGAGATTCATTTACAAATTTTGTTAAAAAAATAAATAGACAAAACAAATTTAGTGATGGAAGCATTTTAAACATAGGCTCTGCTCTAGCTAATTGTTCTAATCTCTAAATTTTACAAATCAATCTTAAGTATTGTTTTTTTTACTTTGTTTGAATTTTTTATTTAATTTTCATTTTAATGATATAAAAACCAATAGTTATTTATAAAAATTTACTTAAAACTTTATTTTAGTTCTTTTTGTAATTATTAATATTTTTTTTTATTTTAAATTTTTAACTTGCATTTAAAATTATTTTTTTTGTTTACTAATTTTCCAAATTCTCTCATAAAACTTATAAATTTTAAATAGCAATTGTAAAATTGGAGACAAAAACGCATCCGACTTATTATGTGCTTTATCAAAGTGTGCTAACCTCTAAGATATCTTACTTTATCTTGAGTATATTTTTTTATCAACTTTTCATTTTAATATTAACTTTTTATTATTATCCTGATTCTTAAAAAGCAAAAAAATACTCTTTTTATTTTTTTTGAAAAGAGCCATTTATCATTTATTTGTTTTATTTCAATTTTATTATAATTTTTTTCATTTTATTTTTTTAACTTTTTTATTTTTTTAAATTAACTTAAAAACTTCTGCTAAATATGAATAGTGGTAATAAGATTGGTGACTAAGGCGCTTCAGACATAAGTCTTACTTTCTAAACCTACAAAAATCTATCTACTTTGTAACTTTATCTAAGGTAAATATTGTTTATCTTACTAATACGTTTTGGGATTTATTAAATCAAATTAAAATAAATTGAGATATTATATTTAATTTAATATTTTATTCACTCAGTTAATTCATAACTCATACTTTAATTTTAAATTAAAATTATTCTTACATTTATTTTTTACACCTTTTCTATATATAATAATTAATTTTTATAAAACATAATAAGCGATAATTAAATTAGTGACAAAGGAGCATCAGATCTCGGTACTGGTCTATAAAAGTGTTCTGATCTTTCGTTTTTAACTCTTTTACTTGGGTAAAAATAATACAAATGCAAATTTACTCATCATTATTTTGCTATTATTTAAAAATAAATAAAACAGCTTTAATCTATTTTTTCACTAATTATTTTATTGAAATTGTTATTTTAAATTGGCATTTTATTAATTTAAAACATTTTGAATTTCGTTTTCATTTTAAAAAATCCAATTAATTTCCTTAAAATAAAAAGAAATAATAAAATTGGTGAAAAAGGTCTATCTAATCTTAGCTCATGTTTAGCTCAGTGCATGAATCTCTCAACTATAAAACTGAAAATGGAGTAAGTTTATTACTTGTTGTTAAAAGCATTTTATTGTATTAAAATAAAACAAAAATAATATATTTGATTAAAAAGTATTCTTAAATAGATCATATTTTAAATACTTATTCATTATTTATTTATATTTTGGTTTAACCTTAAAATTATATCTGTTTTCATATTTATTTCTAATAAATTGTTTAATTTTGAATAAAAGAGGAAATAAAATTGGAGACAAGAGTGTATCAGACTTAGGTACTGCTTTAGCAAGTCTAGCCAATCTCTCAAATTTGGATCTTAACCTTGAGTAAAAATGATAAATTTTCATTCTATTATATTTTATTACAGAAAATAAGAAATTTCTTAATAAAATAATAATTATTATTTTCTAAATCTAAATTTAAGCTCATTAATTTATTCATTTAATTTTTTAATTAAAAATTTATTTATTATTCATATACTAATACACTTTTATTTTTCTCTTACTAAGGGGAGGAGGAGGAGAGATAAAAGAATAAAATTCTAATAATTCAAGCAATATAGTTTAATTCAATTACAAATTTTAACTCAACTAAAAATATTAAACCTCCCCTCCACTTCTTCAAATAAATCTTTTTCTTGCAATTTATCTTCTGCTTCTTTTATAAATATTTTTGATGATTTATTCTACTATATTCAATATATAAAAAGAATATTTTTTAAATTTAAAAAGCAATATTAAAATTAGTGATAAGGGGATATCAGAGTTCTTTACTGCTTTATCTAAATGTGCAAATCTCTCAATTTTGGAACTTAGTTTTGAGTAAAATAACTTATTTACTTTTATAAAAGTTGACAACTATTTATTTTAATGTAAAGAAACAATAAAATTAGTGCATAAGGAGCATTAAACATAGGTAATGATTTGGCAAAGTGCACTAAACTCTTAAATTTGACCCTTAACATCGAGTAAAATTAGTTTATATCATTTTATTAACTAATATTTTGAATGTAGTAGCTACAATAAAAATTCATAATGAAAAAATTAATTTTTTGATTAATAGCAATAAAAAGAGTTCTAATTTTCTTGATTTATTTATAAATTTTAAAAATTTTAATTTAAAATAAATTATATTTTAATATTTTATCTCAAACAGCCTTTTTAATATTACTAATATATTTTCTTATATTTGTTAAAAGTAGCAATAAAATTGGTGACAAAGGTGTTTCTTAATTAGGTTCTGATTTATCAAAGTGCATTAATCTATCACACTTAACATTACTCTTAGGGTAAGAATAGTTTTTGAACTATTTATTTGGATTAATATAAATTAATAAAGCAAAAAAATGTTATTTTAAATATAACTTACTTTTTCATATCTTTGCAAATAACTATCTTATGTTTGTATCTTAATCTTCTATAGTTATTTATTGATACTTTTTTATTAATTGTATATCATTATAAAAATGAAATTAGCAGCAATAAAATCAGCGATGATGGTGCATAAAATTTAGGTTGCTCTTTATCAAAAATTGCTAATCTCTCATTTTTGGAACTGAATCTCTAGTAAATATGTTTTTTATATTTTGCTTTATTTATTTAGATTAATTTTTGCCAAAAAAATTAACTTATTTTCTTTTTTATTTAAATTATATTTTCTATTTTATTCAAATTTTATTTATTAATTGAAGAATCGTTTTAATTATAAAAAATGTTATGCTTTTATTTATTTTACATAATTAACAAATATTTCCAAAAATAAAAATAGAAGCAATAATATTGGAGAAAAAGGTGTATCAGAACTAGGCTGTGCTTTTACAAAATGTTCTAATCTCTAAGCTTTGGATATAATTCTTGAGTAAAAAAATTTTTATTATCAAATACCATGCATTAATTTTATCTATTATCCTCTTGTTTACTAATTTTTTTATTCTTAAATTGTTATCAAACCTAAATTTTATTATTTAATTTATTTTATTAATCATTTTAATTTATTAATTATCTTTTATTAATTAAGATTTTTAATATTTAAATTTTAACTATAAAATAAAAGAAGCAATAAACTTGGGCAATAAGGAGTATCAAAATTTATTTCTGCATTATCAAAATGCTCTAAACTCTCAACTCTTTCGATTGACATTGAGTAAACTTAGTTTTCTATTTCTTTAATTTTATTATTTATTTAAATATCAATGAAACCTATTTTATATTTTTTCTATGATTTCTGTACTAAAATTTAATGGTTTTTCTCAAATTAATCTATTTATTTTTCTGACATTAAATTAAACTTAAATTTCTGATAATTTACTTTTTGTTTTTCTTATAATGTTTTTAATAAATAAATATTTCTTAAATAAATAAATAAAGTGACAATAAAATTGGTCCATAAGGTGAAAAAGACTTTTTTATGGGTTTATCAAAGTGTGAAAATATCTCAATTTTGAATATAACGTAAATATATTTTAATTTTTATTCATTTATTTTTAATACATTTAATAAGTAAAAAACGTGAAAATCAAAATAACTTATTTGATTAATTTATTTTTACTTGGATGCCACTAATTTACTTTTATTAATTAGTTTAATTGTTTTTAATCATATTAATATTTGTTCAAAAGTATTAAATTATTAATTTATTATAATATTAGGAGAAAGTATGACATACTTTACCCAGACTTAAGATCTAAAATTCTTAAGATGAACAAATTAGTTGAATTCTCTATAGAAAAATATTGAAATATTGAATTTTACATTAAAGCTTATAATTTATTTAAATAAGGTATTTAAATATCTAACTTAATGTTTATTTGTGCTTATTAATAAATTAAAAATGTTTTCTTTATAAATCTTCTATTTAAGATGTATTCTGAACTTTAATATAAATATTTTATGCTATAATCTTTATTGGTAAGTAGAAATTTGTTTATTTAAATTTCTAAATAATTTAATATATTTTTAATAAAAAATTTCTTTAAAATTAAAAAATTTTAGTAGAAATTTCTTTTTTTTGAATTTTAAAATAACTAATTTTTTATATGCTATATGAATATTATAAATAGAATTGTGAATTTTTCAATTTACTCTATGTTCTAAAAATAAAAAGGAAATATCTATTTTTTATTATGCATCTATAAGATTTTATAAATTTTATCATGTCTTTTTAAATTTAAATAATAAAATCTTTTTATTTTTTGTGTATATAAATGGTTAAATAATAAAGAAATCAAAATCTTTTTCAATATAAATTATTTACTTCAAAATTATAATAAATAGATTAATATTTTATTTTTCATTTATTTCAATAATCGAACCTTTTTAAAAAAATAGATTTAATTTTAAAGTTAATGATTGACTTTAATTTATAAATTTTTATGAATATCTTGAGATGGTTTTTTTATATTCAAATAAGATTTGTGACAAATTAAACTATGTTAATTAATCTATTTTATTCTGAAATTATATGCTTTTACTTATCAAAATAATTATTTTTTTGATCTATGAATATTATTAATAATTGCACTTAAGCTTTGATAAAAGAAATTATTATTATTTTTGTGTTTATATGGTTAAATAAAAGAAATCTAAATCATTTTCATTATACATTATTTATTTCAACATTACAATAAAAAGATTTATATTTTATTTCAATAATCAAACCATATTTTAAAAGTATATTTTATGTGAATCTTTATTTATTTATTGGCTTTTGTTTGCAAATTTTATGAATTCACGAGAGAATTTTTTAAAAATTCAAATAATATTTGTGAAATATTTCTTATCATAAGGTGATTGTAAAACTCTGTTAATTAATCTATTTAATTCTGAAATCGTTTGGTTTTACTTAAGAGATCAATTTTTTGATATCTTAATATTATTAATAGCTGCACTGAAGCTATTACAAAAAAGAAATAGACATTAATTAATCATGGAAATATACATTTTTAAAAAACTAAGTGCTAAAATATATTTTTGTAAAAAATCATTTCATAGTTTATTTCATACAGTGTTAATAAATGAGTAATATTAATATGATTAAAATTAAATCATTTAATTGATTTGAGCATTTTATCTAGCCGATAACTAAGAGTTCGATTTTAAAAGTGTAATTAAATAATTATGTTTTGATGAAAAACCAAAGATAAAATTTGATTTTAATAAATTACTATGTAATTAGCGTAAGCTAATACTTTATTGAAAGCAATTTTTTGTAAAAAATCATTTGATAGTTTATTAAAAATCATGCAATTTTAATAAATGAATAATATTAACATGAATAACAATTAAATAATTTAAATGATTAGAACTTTTTTTTTAGCTGATATTCTTTAGTTTGACCAAGAGTACGATTTTAAAAGTGTAATTGAATAATTAATCTTTGATTAAAAACCAAAAATAAAATTTGATTTTAATTAATTTACTCTGTAATTAGCATAAGCTAATACTTTATTCAAAGAAATTTTAATATAAATATAAAGTAGACGTAGTAACATATTTAAATATCTAGCTTATGTATAACTCTTAAGAATGGATATTTTTATTTAAAACTAATTTACTGCTAAAAAAATACTGTTTTAATGTAAACATTAATAAAAAAGCGATTAATTTGATTTAATTAAATTGATCCTTCTTTTTACTTTATATAGATGAAATCAGCTATGAAATTAGTTATAAAAACTGTAAGATATATCTGCTTTGGTGCTAAATCCAATACAAAATTAAGTTTAATTTAAATCTTTTATAATTAGAAGAATTCGATGATTTTTCAAATCTATTTAACATTAAATTAGATTACATACAACCATAATAAAATATTTAACCTAGGTTAATCTCTAAATAAATGGTTATTTTTTAAATATTAAATATGAATAGTGAGAAAATGTTTATTTATTTTATTTTAATATAAAATCTATTCATTTAATTAAATTGGGAATTGAGTTTATCTTATGGTATTTATATCAATTAAAAATTATTATTAAAAACTGTAATATATATTTTCTATCGGAATAAATCAAATACAAAAATACATCTAATCTTAATGTTTTGCAATTAGAAGAAATTTGCGATTTTTTTGAATTCCATTTAAATATATAAATTTATAAAAAAATGGCATAAAATTATTTACTGCAATTCATAATTTAACAACAACATAAAATTGCTATAGCTATTTAACAGCCTAGATATTTTTAAGTAAATCTAAGTTGAATTACTAAAAGTAGTAGAATATATTTTTAAAAGTGAGATTTTGGAGTATATTTACAAATTATTTTTATTTTACATAAATTTAAATAAACAAACTTTTTATTTGAATATATGTATATACTTTTTGTTATATAATATTTTAAAACCATCTAATACATTTTCTTGTAAATTTTTATTTAGTTTAAGATAGATGCCATACTCAGTTTAAGCTGCATTTTATATAATTTATATATAAATGACTCTGTTTCAATAATAGCAAAATGCGCTAAAAAAATATATAGATGGGCTTATGAATAAAAAATTAAATCAGCAAGAAGATATTGATAAATTTGCTTAACTCTAAATTCTATAGAAATTATAAATGGAATAAAATTTTTAAGTGTATATTTAATTGAACACAGAAAATCAGTGAAAAATATAAAAAGGAAAAAGGCATATTTAAAGTTTGTAATAGATGCTTTTATCAAAGATTTTCGAGAGCTTTTTTTGATTTCTTAATTAAATTTGAGATTTGGAATCGATTCTATTCTTTATTGCCTCAAAATATGATTACAATTTAAAAATAATTATTCTGGTAAATTCTTTAATTATTTATTTAGAACTAATGATATTAGTATTAAGTGAGAGATTCAATCTAAGAACGATATTCTTGATAATATATTATGTAATAATCCATTTATTATTATTATTATTTATTTATAATATCATATTTAAGGGATTTAAGAATAAAACCGGTCTATTGCAGCTTTAAAAAATTTAATTGCATTTATTTAAAATTATAATTTCATGTACAAAATTGAAAATGGTAAGGATTTTATTTGATTAAAATTAATAAATTCATTTTCTATTATACAAAATAAATGATTTAATATTACGATACCTTAAAACAAACTAGTATTCTGGATAAAAATACCTCAATGATTAATTAGCTTTCAAATGTTTCAACTGTAAATTTCGACTGTAAATTATATTTGATTAAAATTGCCAGAAATTAAAACAAGGTGGACAGTAACACAAAATCAACCTATAGAAAGATAAATAGAAATCTGATAAAATATAAAAAATAAATATGATATTTCGAAATAATATTATGTGAAAAATTAAATCCAAGAATGATATTATAGCTAATATATGGTAAGATTATGTATTGTTTATAGTTAATAATAATAATATATTTTTTATGGATTGAAGAATAAATATGTTCTATATTGCAGCTTTAAAAAAATTTAAATTAAAAATGGATTTATTAAAAATAATTATTTCATGTACAAAGTTGAAAACGTTAAGAATTTTATTTAATACTGAATGAATGATTTTTGAGTACATAAACTCACAAATTAATTAATTTTTAAATTTCTTAGTTGTAATCTCTAAATTATTGTTTAGTGAGAAGCTAATTGATGGTAATTATATTAGACTAGATTTCCTAAAAATTATAACAGGATGATCAGCTACATAAAATCAACTTATAGAGATATATTGAAATGGATTCAAATTATTTACCATAATTTCTAAATCTCCAACCTTTGCTCTTTGTATAGTATATCAAAAGATGGTTATTTTTATCTAAAAAAATTGCAGCTACTAAAAACTCGTAAGGTTTACTAAACTAATTGAGAATCTTAGGTATGAAAGATTTATTATATTAAATATATTTAATAGGCAAATTAGAATAACTTAATTGCTAATAAAATATATAATAAATCAACAATATATTTTATAATATTTAATTTATCAAAAAATATTAAAAAAAAAATAAAAAAACTAAATTGGAAGACATGTTTAAAAGCTAGAGAATCATAATATTAATCTTCTTTATTATACAAAGTCTAATTTTATTTTTAAAAAATAAATATCCAATATATTTTTTTATAATTAATCAGGACTATAATAGTCTTACGCTAATAAATGGTGGCAAGATTGTACATATGCAACCTTAAATATGTAGTGTAAAATTACTTTAAAACATTGCTTAATGATTAAATACATTTTAATAAACTTAAGACTCCTAATGCTTGTTAAATATGGTATACTCTTTCACTTAATCTGATGTTACCACTCTCAAAAATTATTTTGCAAACTAAGATTGCTTAAGTGTTGATACTGATGGAACTTTATCTGGATAGAATTGCTTATCAGATAAAGAATTTACAATTAATTATTCTTCGTAAAATATATTAGAAAAATTAAATGTATGTTAATAAAACAAAATAATTTGAATATAAGATTAAGCCTTTCTTAATTATAATTGAATTAATAATAATTAATTTATTCAAATAAAAATAACAAAATATATCCACTTTTATTTTTTAATTTATCATTTTTCTCAATTCTTTATTTATTTTAATAAAATTTTTAAATAAATTAGAACTCAAGTTATTTACTAGATTCTGTTTAAGATTATGATTAAAGTTCAATCTCCTTAAAATTATCCTTTTAAAATAAAAGCTGATTTTAATTCAAATATTTCTTTTTCTAATTAATTATACCAAAGTTACTCAAATAATGCTGTATTTGAAAATATTCCGGTGAATTCAAAATAACTCACCATTAAAATTACCTCATATGATTAGTAATAATACTCGTTTAAAACTAAAATCTAAGGGATCATGCTAATAGTTTAACTTGTAAATTTAATTATTCAATTTACAATAAGGCGAATTTTATATTCTAAATAATTGCAAGAGTTTTTTAAAAGTTATTTATTGAGCTTTGTCAAGATTGAAGATTAAAACTAAAATTATACATTTCTATTTTATATAAATCTTTTCTAAAATATTTCCCATTAAATTATTTATTTTCTTCACTATAAATAAAAAGTGTCAATTAAATTGTGCATAGTGTGATTAAAACTAAGTATGTCAAAAATGCTAACTTGGGTTTTATCTAAAAGCAAACTAATGTGTTTAATGCAACTAAACCTGTGAAACGTGTGATGGTACTAATTATAATAATTGTCTATCTTGCTACTCTGGAATGTATTACTAGAAAACTAGTAAATAGTGTTTTTAATGTGATTAGGCCTGTAAAACTTGTGATGATGCTGGTTCAAATAATTGTCTATCTTGCAGTACTGGATTATATTATTAGTAAACTACAAAATAATGTGTGTAATCTTGTGATTTAAACTAATTTTCAAATTCTCAATAATTGTGTTAATCATGTGATAGTAGCTGTGCAAGCTGTAATGGTCCTAGTTAATATAATTGCTTATCTTGCATATCTTAATTGTATTATTATTAAACTGCTAATTAGTGTATTTTATGTGATTCGACCTGTAAAACTTGTGATGATGTTGGCTAGAGTAATTGTCTATCTTGCATAACTGGATTATATTATTAGTAAGTTAAAAAAGAATGTGTGTATTCTTGTAATTTAAACTAATTTCCAAATTCTCAATAATTGTGTTAATCATGTGATGATAGCTGTGCAAGCTGTAATGGTCCTGGTTAACTTAATTGCTTATCTTGCAACTCTGGAATGTATTACTTGTAAGCTACTAAATAGTGCCTTTAATGTGATTAGTCCTGTCAAACTTGTGATGGTGCTGGTTAGAGTAATTGTCTATCTTGCAAAGCTGGATTATATTATTAGCAAGGTTCAAAACAGTGTGTCAAATCTTGTGATTTAAACTAATTTGTAAATTAATAGTAATGTTAATAATGTCATAATAGCTGTGCAACCTGTGATGGTCCTAATTAAAATAATTGTTTATCCTGCAAAATTAACACTTTTCTCTACAATTAAGCTTGTTAAAGTATTTGTCCTAATGGATTTTAGAGTAATTCTAAATCATTAACATGTGATTAATGCTAAAATTATTGGAGCTTACAATGCAATTCCTGTTTTCCTAGCTGCTAGTTATGTAATAATTAATCATAGAATATTTGTTAGACATGCTATACCGAAACAAGAAATTTAGATTCAAATAATTAATGTGCCTGCAAAAATTCAAATGACTAGAGAGATATATTTTATCAATGTAGCTATTAAAATATTGCAGTAATTGATGCAAGATTAAGCGAAAACTCTCCTTTACTTACTATAGATTTTGGATCTCCCTTGAAGAATATAATATTGGATAATCCTTCGTAATTGTGCTCACAATTATTTAGTCTAACCACTTTGAAATTGCTTGGTGGATTAGATTCATAATGTTAAATCAATGGGAGTAAAATTTTAGCGAATTTAAGTAAATTACTTTGCCAAATTAAAAAAATTTTTAGTTTATTACTTTTTTATCATTTAACTTAATTATTCATTATTAATAATATATTTTTAGGTGATTCAGCTAATATTATGGAGAATGACATGATCACATTTTTACCAGATTAGTTACGGTTTCTAGATTATGATACCAGTCCTATTAATATATTTTATAGAAATGTTGTTTACTAAAATCCTACTAAAGCTCCATAACTTTAATTTAGTTATAATCACATCGAAAACAGCTGTAATCCTCTAAATATAACTATGTATAGTATATAAAATGACGCAGGAAGAAAATTTATGAGTCTAAATTGGACTTTAGTTCAAGTTATTGGCTCAATCAGCAATCAATAATAAGAAAATATTAAGGATATATTATTAAAAGCTAGTTAAAACAAGAATACTAGCTTAGTAATTGATTCTTAATATATTCCTTCTAATGTAAATATTACTATTTAGTTTAGTTATCTGCTAAAGGTCAACTAATCTAGCTCTTAAACCTTTACAGTTATTTACCAAAAATAAAAATTCATTAGGGTCAGCTATTAATAATCTATATATCCACCAATTTACAGGTTAGTTGATTAATTTTAATTAAGAAAAAATTATTTTTAATTAAAAATATTCATTATTTTATTTAGATATATGAGTCTCAGTTTCTACTTTTCATTTTACATCGAGATTTGTGAGCTAGGTCAAAAAATTTATTAAAAAGAGCCTATTAATTTGTAATTAACTTCCAATCAATTTTAACAGTAAAACTTCAATCAATATAATCTCTCTAGTTTTCAATACGACATTCTTCCCTACTCTTTAGCATCTAATAGTACATTTAATATAAGCGTAATTTTTTATTATATTTTAGATTTAAAATTATTTAGCTACTGTAATTGACCTAATTTTTATTTTTAAGGAGAGAGTTTTTAAGAAGGGGGCTTTCTTTTTTAACCTCTCTCTCATTTGTTAATTTATATATAATTAGATATGTGGGAATAAAACAAACTTTACATTATATCTAAAATTTATTATTATTAACATATCATAATTCATTTAATTATAAATAATAGTTGGTGTTAAATCTGAGTTCAGATTTAAAGATTTTTGCCACTTAAAACGCTTCAGTGAATATCCAAATTACAGAGTTATATTTACAAATTGTTGGAGGTTCTAGTTTTAATTTAGGTTATTAAAATAATATGACCTTAAATACAGATTCTAGGGATTATGAAGTTTAAGATGAAAATTCACCTTAAAATATAAACTTCAGTTGGAATTGTGTTAGTTTATCATCTTTAGACCATATCTGCTATGACTACAGCAATAAGTAGCTTTAATTGCAGCAAGGGATCAGCAGTTTAACCTTCCCAGCTAAAACCTTTTAGCCGTACACTATTATTTAGTTAGCAGTTATAGGTTAAAAAGATTTGAGGTAGTCGAATTTCACAGCAACTTGTATATTCACAGAATTAAATTCTCCTCCATTAAACGTTTTGTTTTCAACACGTTCAAACCAAAAAATTAATTTGAATGATGAACTTAGTTTTACTATAGCTTATGGTGGAAATTTTTCATCAGATTACTTGTCTTATGCAGGAGCAATTTTATATAATAATGATGCTGTTTCAGCAATTAAATTTGATTATTTGCAAGTTAAGTTCAGGATTTGGAATTATTTTTAAAAAGTTGATCCCTCAATGCCTAATATCTAAATAAGATTTTCTGTCTATAATCCTTTATTTATTATGCCAAGCATATCAACTATTAACATTAGAGTCAATATGCCTCCTAAAAACTGTATTTTAAATATAGATCCACCTTAAGGAATAGCTCTTTAAACCGTCTTCTAAATCTCACTCTTAAATTGCTCTGATGACGATCTTCCTTTGACATACTAATTTTTTTACTACAATACAATAGAGGATACTCAGCAAGAAATAGTTTCTCCTTGGAATATTGTGAGAAGATAGTTATAAGATTAGTCTATAAATAACTCAATATAAACAATACTCCCTTTAGGTAATCTAGCTATAATGGGCTAGGCTATGGATTCTTAATTAGGGATTTATAATAGCACTACTATTATAACAGTCTAATCTTAGGATAAATCAAAGGAGGATTATTATAAATTTGTAAATGAACTCACTTAATAAACTCTATAAAACTCAAATATGTAGGTCAAAAATTAGCTAGTGACTTTATGCATAATATCAGAAGATATTAACAAAAATAATATATTTTCATAGGAATTAAATGATCTAGTAAGCCTGTTGATTCAAAGTATCCAGAAAATGTCATTTTAAATACCCGAATTCTCTCTTTTGTCTACATTTGCTAATAAAGCAACTGCACAACTATCACAAATACTCTTTAACTCCTCTTAATAAAGCAGTAGTACTGTATAGAAAAATGAAGTATTCAAATAGCTTTAATTAATAGTTGAAAATACTAATTAAACTATTCAAAATAATAACCTTAGTCGTCTACATAAAAATAATGACGTATAAATTTAAAATATTGTGGATTCTTTTAAAATTTTAAACTCAAGTGTTACTTTGAGCACAAATAACTCTCATGAAGACATTTAGAATTATGATCAAATTTCAAGATAGATTGGAAATATGTTCAATAATATTAGTTTACCTAACTAAGGTTAAAATATACTTGATGGTAGTTTTTCAACTCTTTTATCAGATAAAATCACATAAAAGAATCTATTCAAGTATGTTTTCAATTTGAATGACTCAGATTCTACAAATGAAACTAACATATTCAGTATTTCAAGAAACACTTATAAATAAAATATTTATGATAATACTCCCGAATTTCAGGCATACACATCGTAGTTCAAAAATATCAGCTAAAATTTCACCTTCCTATAGAATCAATTAATTTCACCATAGATTTGTAATTCTTCTTCATAAGCTATTCTAAATTATTCATCGATCATTTATTAATTCAATAATGCTAATTATAGTAAGGAGTATGAAATGACATGTTTATAAAAAAACAGTACTTCATGGGATAAAAAAAGTTGCAACATTATTAAACTTAACGAAAATGATTACACGTGCATATGCAAATCTTAATAACCAGCAACCATAATTGAAGATATCTAAGACATGTTTTTGAAAAATAAAAATTTATAAACAGCATTTAGTGAATAAGGGCTCTTAAATATACTTAACTTTGAAAACTTTTACATGTATATCGTATTTTGGCTATTGGCTATTTTCACGTTTTTTTAAATTTGCTTGTTTATTTTAGGTAATTTTCTTGATAAATCTATTGTAAAAGCAAGAGAGCTAAAAGTTCATAATGAAGTTATAGATAATTAGTAGCTAGGAAAGATACTCGAGTAAGGGTAGCTTTAAAATTAATAATAAGTAAACAATTAAAATATGCAAGAAAATGATTAAATGCTAAATGAAAATATATTTCACTCTCCTTGTGATCAATAGCTTAAGATTAATGAAAAAATAAAAATTAAAACAGAGGAAAATAAACAAATTTCTTCACCATTTCAGTTTCAATCACATAAAAATTCTGGTAAAAGGTTAAAAAGATAAAAATTTTTAAACTTTTAAAATGAACTATATTAAAGAGACTCTTAGCAAACTAAAGAGTAAAATATAGAAATCAATGAAAAGATACTTGAATCTAATTAGTTACAAACAATTAAATAAATACAAGCTACAAAAAGTGAGGAAAAAATGAAAACACAAACTAGTTCATAAACCAAAATAATTGATGTGCAAGATTAAGAAGAAGTTTAAAAAATAAACTCATATATTTTACTTACTAAAATAAAAAAGGTTGCAATTTTTCACCAATTTTTTAGCATCTTTTACATTTTTGACAATGCACTTTCAAGACCATTACGATTTACTCTTCTATACTTAAAAACTATTCACACTCTAGTTATTTCTATAATATTCTATGGTTACAATACTCTCATTTAGCAAATAATAATAGCTCTAATTAATACCTCACTAATGAAAATTGCCTATTTTGGAATTATATTTACTTACTAAAAGGGCTCAATATTTAAATGTATATCTCTCATTTTGCAAATAGGAGTAAGCTTGGTTTACTATTATCTTATCTTAGCAATATCTAGTGGTAAAACTCCTAGTGAGTCTAATAAATTTATTGCCTTATTTTTAGTATCTTTCTTAATAGAAATGATATTTATTGAGTTAATAAAATCATTTTGTATGATCTTATTAATTCAAAAATACATTAAATGCGATAAAACTAAAAGTTTATATGGAAAATTGTTTAATGTTTTAAATTTAAAATAAACAATTTAAAGCTTAGATGTGTGAGTATTATTTGTCTTTTTTATGTTTTTTATTATTTTGAAAAATGAGTCTTTTTTATGATCATATTTTCCTTTTGAATTAAGCTATTTTCTTTTACTTTAAACATTGAATTAAAATATTTCATGTTAAAATATTAACAAGTAATAATATTGTAAAATATATTATAACCATTCAATAAAATAAAATCTCCTAAAGTGGTATTAATTAATTTCAATTATGCTTATAAGTTATTTCGAGTGAATTTTAAATAAATAAAAAGTAATTATTTTTTAATTTGGTAATGAAAAACACTGTAGCTATAAATTAAATATGTTTGCTTATTTATTTATTAATAAAGATCTGATAAATAAAACTAAGTTTATAATATATTTTGTACAAATTAGAGATTAAAACAGAATATATTATTACAATTAATTAATGAGTTTATTAATTATTTTTTTAATTATAAATTTATTTCTGAAGTTTTCTTCAGTTTGTATTTTAAGATTTCTTATAAAAATTGGATTGAATTTCTTCATTAATTTATCATTTTAAGGCAAAGTTTTATTTTTAAGAATTGTTTAATAATTCACTGTTTGTATTTATATTTTAATTATTTTAATTCGATAATGAAGAAGGCTGCATTGGTTGTCTTTATGTATTGTTTTAAGGATTATTGTTATTGATACTACTTTAACTGGGCTAGCTTTATTTAAGGATGTCAGTGAGAATTTGCTTTGTATATTTTAACCTCTTTTCCATTTCTGGGGAGTACATTTTTAGGTCAGGAGTTAAAGGATAGTTTTATCTTATGCCTTACTTATTGTTAAAAGTTACTATTTTCATGATGCTGTTTAAAATAATTTCTGTTTTATCTGAGAAGCTGACTTGCACAATTTTATTTTGTAGACGAAACAAAATGGCATTCTTTGTTTTAACCCACTTTTTGACATAGAACAACATCTTTTTACCTGATTAGTTGTCTAAGAATGTGCTTGGAGGATTAACGTCATAGTTATTATTAGCATTTTAATTATTAGATCCATGATCGCCTTGCAAATAGCTTCTGAAATGCTCTAAAAGAGTAACTTTTTTCTTCAACTCTTAAGGATAGTTATCAGGTGTAAAGGTGATGCTTTTTTGATATTTCTCTTCAGGTTATTTTTCATAGTATTCGATATATTGACCTTCTGGATCGATTACAATTTTACTAAAATCATTAAAGAATACACCAATTGTTCCGTTATTTAGTGCATAACCCAAGCCGTATTTATTTGAATAATCTACCCATTGAGTAACCCAAATTTCTGAAGCAGGAGGAGTATTTACCAGCATATTCTCTGAATTTAAATCGCTATTAAATTGCCCTTGCTTTAATGTTTGCATAGATTACATTTTTAAAATATTAGCTTGATCCATTTGGTTGTTACCTAAATTTTTATTACTTTAAGACCTAGTGTTTGCATTAAAATCTTTAGTACCATTTAGTTATAATCCAGATTAAGTTGCTCCCATATTCATTTAGCTTTGAGTAGAAGCCAAGCTTCCTAAACTGATCTTTTAATCTTGAATAATTTAGTTGTTACTTTTTTCCTTTAATGCTTCCTTTTTAGGTTTTTAATATGGTACCACTAAAGAAGAAATGGGTAAATTTTCAGGATTCAAAGCTGTCCCTTGCATAAAAGGATGCTCCAATAATTCGTCTAATGTTGGACGTTTTGAGGGGTTCAAATTTAAAATGCTAGTTATGATTGATTTTGCATTATCAGATATTTAAATTTATTCTGGAAAACAATAATTGTTCATTTTGATTCTTTTATATGTGGTTCTGACATCCTTAGTTTCAAATGGAGGCTTTTTATTATGAAAAAATAAATTAAACATTTTGCAAAATTAAAAAAAGTCAGCTAGCTTAGTTAGTCATTTCTTACTAAATAAAGAAAAAAATAAACATCAATCAATATGAAATCGTTTATTTTGAATTTTCAGAAAATGTTTTTATCTTTTCAATTTTGTTCTTTTAGAAAATAATTTTTAACTAAAATGAATAAATTAAAAACATTTTTTTTAGTTCTTGAGTTGGATTGAAAATAATAATTTTTATTGCAACTAGTTTCTTTTTTTGACTTGAGATTTATTTGTTTTTTTAAATCGCTGCTTTCAAAATAATAATTTAGATTTTGTAAAAGTTTTTTTACCTTTCCAATAAGCAATGTATAAATGATGACTCCTAATGACCACATATCAACTTCATAGGAATGTCCATCTTTTCCCTCAAGAATTTCAGGTGCTATGTAGTTTGGAGTACCGCATACTGTTTTCTTTTTTTCGCCTTCATATTCTATTTTAGTAGCTAAACCAAAATCACCAATTTTAAGAGTCATGTTGTCACCTAAAAATAGATTGCCCAGTTTAAGATCACGGTGAATAATCTTGTTTTAATGGAGATATTTTAGAGCGTTCACGATTTGCATGACGTAAATTTGTGTTTCATATTCGGTAATACGCTTTCTACGCTTGATAAGCTCGTTAAGAGTCTAATAAGGACACAATTCAAGAAGAATATAAACATTATCGTGATCCTCAAAAACATGCTCAAACTAAACAATATTCTTATGATGCAAGCTCTTATGAATTTTAATTTCTGAAATCAATTTAACTCTTTATCTGCTTTTAGTTAAAGTTGACTTTGGAATTATTTTAGCAGCAAATATCGCCTTCGGATCAGTATCTTAGGCAATGACTTCGTAACACTTTGCAAAACCTCCACTACCTAATAACTTGCCTCTAGAATACTTTTTAATAATCTTTTCGCCTGTTACTTTATTTTCTGTCTTTTCTTCAATAATTTTTTATTCCGTAGGGTAGTTGGCTACTCCTTGATCGTTGTTGTTATTCTAACCTTAGTCAGATTGCTTTTGCTGAGGTTATTGCTAAGCAGCTTATTAAGACATTAATTATTTCTTCTCTGCTGTTAATTGAATCGAACTTGAACCTTTGATAACACGCTCTCTTTTTTAATTAAAATTAATTTCTTTCTTGCTTTAATTAATTGAATTTTTCTTTAAATTTTTTCAAATTATTCATCATAAAAGAATTCCACTAATATTTATTTAATCATCAATTCATTCATTTATTTACTTATTAAATACATGACTCACATCTCCTCAAGCCTCTGCACTTAAGCAAATTTAAAATTTACTCTCTCTTATTAGAATTAAATGACTAAATAATAAATTTATTTATTGCTTTCACATCCAAATATTTAGAAAAAAACTGTTAAATTTTTTTTTGTTGTAACTTAATATTAAGTGATAGGATATTTCCACCAAAAATATCTTCTTTATCAAATTCTCATTAAAATCATTAAAACAAAACATAAACAAAAATTAATCTATCAGCATATTCTTTAAATGTTAAAAATAGATTTAATAAAAAATTAAATAATTTATTGAAATTATGATCATAAAATATTTATTTAGAGCTGACTTTTTAATAATTCAAAATTTATTTAAATAAATGATTAAATAATTAATTTTTTTGTTTAATAAATTAATTGTTAAAAATATTCAATTAAGACAAACAAGTAAAATGGTGTTTATGAAGATTCATTCAATTTATAATTTAAAATTTGTTTTTAAAAATGTACATTTTTTTGGTTGAAATTTGCCTCTTTATAATTTTTGGCGCAAATTAAATTATGTTATTAATTACTTTAGATTCTAAAAAGCTAGAAAGTTTTTTATCACTGCAAGATTTGTATTTAGCAACAAACATAATAGGTTAAATAAAGTTAAAAAGGTTTTAATGTCTAAAAATTAAGAAGATAAAATTCCAGAAATACAAGCATCGTATGTTCTTAACTTCCTTAAAGCAAAAATAGGAAAAGACACAGTTATTTCTTCAAATTTCAGAAAAGAATTCTCGAAATGTCTTTCATTGTTTTTGTTTTATTTAGCTACCATGTAAATTAATTAGATTTATGATTGCATTTATTTATCAATATATCTATCTATAGAGCTAAACATGGCTAAGGCGACTTGAAGAAAAAAATTACAAAAAATGTTTTATTTAAAGCTTTGTCTGATATTGGATTTGAAGATTTTGCAGAGTAATTATAAGGTAAGCATTTCATTACTTATTCAAATATTAATTTTTAATTTGCAAAAATCTTAGACATGTAAATTGACTTTAAGCAAAATCCTACTGTTAGGACTCAATAAAAATAAGCTTCAAAAAATGAACATGAAGAAGAGCTTATAGCAGAACTTAAAAATTAAAAAAATGAATTAGAAGAAGATGATGATAAATAAGATGATGTTTAAAGTGATGCTTCTGGCTAAGATATATAAGAAGTAGATGTTAATCAAGGAGAATAATAAGATATTGAATAAAATGAAAAACCATAAGAATTTATATTAGATTAAATAAATAGAATGCAACCATAACAAAATAAAAATAATGAATATGAGGAAATGTTTTGATGTAAAAAATAAAAATGTATATAATTTATATTACTATAATCTATTTATTTATCACTCAAATAATTATTTTCTATCATAAACTAATCTTCTAATCAGCTAAAATAACCATTTAAAGTTGTAATTTTACTTTATAAAAATTTAAAAGATTTACTCAAATCAATGTAAAAAAGAATTATTTATAAATTCTGACAAACCTAAAATAAAGGTTACATGCAATTTATTGACTATTAAGTTAGTTAATATACTTTATATAGAAATTTATTATTTAAATACTAAGTTAGGAAATTAAATTTTTTAAGTAAAATCAATTAACTATATCAGATGATAAAATTACATATTTTATTTTAATAGAGTAATCTTGAGATAGATATAAATACAATTATTTTAGTGTAAAATAGATGCTCTTTGATATGAACATTATTTTTGTTAATAATTGTATAAAATTGAATATTTATCCTAATAGAAATACGAAAATATAGTTTCTTTAATATTAATTGTATTTTTTGATCTTAATTTTAATTAATAAGTCTAAAAATCTTACTAAAATTAATTAATTCTTTATTCAATCTCATTTAAAATATTTATAAAAAAAAAACATGATTAGATTTTTACAAATCTTAGAATTAAATTGGATCATTATTCCTTTTATAATTTTCCACTTAAATTATCATTTTATATTATATGAATAAACATAATTAAACATAAAAATAAAATGTTTAAATAAATATTTTATTTTATGGCTTTGATCAAAAAGAATTCATATTATTCAGAAAATATTTGATTTCCTTAAAGTAAAATATTTCAAATAATTCAGGAAGTATTTTTTAAGATTAAATATAAATATTTAAATAAATTTAATTATTTTTTCAATTTTTATTTATAAGTTAAGTCAATAACTATTTTGATTATAAGAAAATTCACCGATAATTATAAAATAAATATAATTGTTATAACAAATTTAAAATAAAAAATTTTAAATTAAGGTAATTAACTATTTATTTTGATGATAACATAAAGTAGAAAGTATTAATTAATATTGAATATTAATAGTTAATTCAATATAAATCTATTTTCTATATTTTTTTCTTAAACACACTTAAAATATTAAATGCTAAATACACTAAATATAATAATTAATTAAATTTTACTATTTTTAGTGATTTTGAATACTTCTTTTATAAAAAAAGTATTTATGGAAAATTAAATTACTGATTTTTAATTTAATAATTTTTCTCCTAATTTTAATACAAATAATCATAAATTATTTATTGGAAATATTTTATCTTTTATATTTTAAATCTGTTAATTTTTTAATAAAAAGCTTAAAGAAAATTTTTTTAACTAAATTTTTAAATAAAAAATTATGACAAAATTGAAAAAGAAACTAAAATTTAAATATTTAATTTGATGGAATACTAGCTGTTAAATAAATTCCAATATCAAACAAAATTCAATATAAATTTATTAATTTAAAAATAAAATTTATTAAAATATATAAGGAGGGAGGGGAGTTCACTCAAATATTATGCATTAGAAATCTTCTTGAAAAAAATACGAATTGAAAAAAGATACGTTGATTTTAAAATTACGAAAATGAATGAATAATATTTTGGAAGTAATCAATAGAGTTATTAATAAAGATTTATATTAAAAGCAGCAAAAGATATTGTTAATCTTTTTTTATTTAATTTTCATTGTTTTTCATTCAATATTTATTTTTCAATCTTTCTTTTTTATTATTTTCTTAATTAAATAATTTTCATATTAAACTAAAAAAAATTAAAGCTGACACAAAGGCCAACTTTCAAATCTGCATAATTAATAGAAAAATTATATATTTACAAAGATAAGCCTTAGTAGTATCTACATACATATATATATACAAAGCTAATCATGTAGGAAAACTTACTAGACACAGAGGACATTTTTACAAAGTCTATAGGAAATTCCCCATTAAATGAGAATATAGAATCGCTAGATAAAATGGAGTAAGTGATTGCGGAGTTTGATGAGAGTGTTAGAGACAATAAATATATAGGAGGATCATTTTCTTCCTCCATACTTAGGGATTAAGACCAATTTTAATAACAAAGTCTACCATATAATTTGGAATAAAATGAATTATTGTACCAAGATAGTTAAAATTAATTTTTAGAAGATTAAGAAGAAAATTTATTACAAATAGAAACTGAAAAGTGTATTGAAGAACCACAATCATCTCATGTTCTAAAAGAGATATCACAATCATAGGTATCATTTTTTTTTTCTTTTAATCATATTTGAATTTTTATGCTTATTATTTAGATTAAAAATGTTAATATTGTCAATAACAATGATAATAAAGAAAGTGAGCAAACTAAAAAAAATGAAAGCTCGTTTTCTGTTAAAGATGATGTACTTGGAGGAATTCAACTTTCATATGTAGATTTCTCAAAAAAAATTTATTAATAATACAAAGAATAAATAATTAAAGAGCAGAATAATTAAATAAAAGTCAATTAATTCGGTATTAACAGCTAATTTAGTAACAATATTAGCACTAACAGTATAGACAATAACATTAAAAGTAGCAATATTAATGATTAACCAAAACAAGATATTCCTTAATAAGAATAAACACAGGATGAGAGATAAATTTGTTTAGAAAAAGGGATAGGAAAAATTAAGGAATTGGGAGACACCATTAAGAACTCAATAAGTATTATGCATCAAAAATTTAATGAAGTAAAAGGATGCGTATCTTAGTTAGCTGAGTAAGACAAGCACAAAGATTTGTGGGATAGTAAACTCAATGAATTTTATAATAAACTATTTAGATAAGCTAGTAAAGCTTTATTTACATCAAATGTAACAACTAACAATACTCCTTCCAAGTTAGTTATTCAAAAGCCTTAAAGTGTTTACAGATTTAATACAAAATCCTCTGTAACAAAACCTCTCTCAAGTAATATTAGCAATATTTAAAATAGAAAACCTGGAAGTGTAAATAAGTTTAGTGTCCTAAATAAACCTAAATCAGTTAGTAAATTTTAAATTACTGCCCAAGAAAAAACTACAGAAGAAAATAAAACAGGTAACAGCAACATCAATACAAATTTACCTCAAAATCAAAGGCAAAAGTCCTTCACAGTATAAAAATTCAACACTAATAAAATCAATCAAACTTAACCAGCATAATCATCATCATCTTCATCATCAGCAAGCAGCAGTTTTGGAGTTTTAAGAAATAGTAAAGACATTAAAAAAGATTCTCTTAAAAAGCCTTTAACAACTCCATCTTCATTATTATCATTTAAAAAATAGAGTCTTGGAAAAGAAAACGTTAATTTTTTTAAAAAGTGAAAATCTTGGTTTATAAGGAATTAAATAAGTAGGTAAATAACTCAATAATTAAATTAAAATGTGCATAAATTTTGTTAAAATATTATATATATAATATATTATTTTTTATATACTCCATTCATAATTTTGTATTACTCTCTCTCTTTTTATTTCTAAAAAAAAAATACATTTCAGAAACTAAATTTTAATTAGTGAAAACTATATCATTTTACGCTTTTTAGTAGGTGATAATATATATACCTCAAAGTTTATTTAAAGAGTTTAAAGAATATTTTTTTTTAAATTTAAGTCTTAAGAGATTCTTAAATTTATAAAGGATACTGTATTTGGTTTATCAGTTGTAACAATTGAAAACACAAAGTATATAAAATTGATTATTAACTAGAAAAATACAATTTAGAGATAAATAAAATATTTTCAATTAAAACTATTAGAATAAACTCTGCTAATATAAACTAAATATTTAAGCATAAAGGATATAATAACACTTTGAATAGAATATTTGTTTTATTACACTTTAGGTATTGAAAAATAATATGGTTATAATAATCTCTTTCACTTCTTTTTTGCTAAATTAGTTTCTTATTCGTCGTCATCTTCTGCAATATCTAATTCTCTACCTAGTGTATCGTAGGGTAGAATAAAATCAACTAAAGCAGTTAGTAAACTTAAGCAACTGAATAGTAAAAAGGGGGCAAAAAGATTGATTCTTTATAAATAAAAGCTAATCCAAGGCATTACACTTCCACCACTTCTGCCTATTCCGTTAGCCATTCCTACTCCAGTTGTGCGAATTTTTGTTGAATAAACTTCTGCTGTAAACTAATAGGAAAAAATAAAGGTCATTGTCAAGAAGAATTTGCAAACAGAAGCCCATAAAACAAAGTGGTCCATTCCGTCGACATAGACCATGAGACAAGCAATAGCTTATAGTATATAGCAAATAATCATGGAATTTTTTCTACCTAGTCCTTTGATTTCAATTAAAAAGGAGGCTATACTTGCTGAAATCATTTCAGTAAAAGTACTCAAGGCTAATTTAACCATATCGTTTGCATCGTTGGGGTCTTTTTGTTTATGTGTGAGTTTCATAATTTCATCCATCATTTTAGGCATAAGCACTAGAATACCATAATACATAAAACTCAGAGTGAACCAATTAAACCAAATAAGGGGAGTAATCAATTTTCCATCACCTTTGAAGAGTGAAGCAAGACTTCCTTTTTGTTAATGAAGACTTTTGTTGACTTCTCTCGACCATGTTTTTAGGTGATTTTTAGTGGATTCACTAATTTCATTTGTATTCAATCTGTTTCCGTTCATGCGATTCATTTTATTTATGATTTTAAATGCTTCTTCGAATCTCCCATCGATGATATCAAATCTTGCACTTTCATCTAAATATAAATAACCTATGATCCATGCTAATAATCCTGGGAGTCCAGTCCAAACAATAAGAGCTCTCCAATTGCCCTTATCCAAACTTTCTAAGGTAAAATACCCAATAAATTATCCATATAACTAACCAAGTGAGAAGCTAACTGTTATCAAACTCATGAATCTTCCTCTAACTGCTAAAGGAGTTACTTCTGCTAACAAGGTAACGCCCAAAGGTCCAAAGAATCCAACTAATTAAAAAAAATTATTTTATCAAAAAAATTAATTAATCAAATTTTAACAAAATACTGTCTGTTTTTTTTTTAATTAAGCTTACAAAAAATATCTTTGAAATCGATTTTGATTCAAGCTTTAAAAATTAAGAGAATTAGTTGGAATTAAAAAAATGGATTACCTAAAATTGCACATAGAAATCTAAGGATAGTCATTTAAATTATGTTAGTAGTAATAGCCTATAACATAGTAAATACAACTGTTAATAAGCTACTATAAATAAATGGTTTTTTTCTGCCATATCTATCAGCGAATTAGCCACTTAAAACGCTCCCAACTAAAAATCCTAAAAACACTAAGCAAACCTAAAGGGAGTTTGCATCATCTTGCACATCCCATTCGTTTTTAAGTAAAGGAATCATAATAGTAAAGACTGAAACCTATGCTCCTTCAGTCAAACCTAATGTTGCCATAACAGCATAAAATAAATATTGATATGGTCCAATACCAATGTCAGATAAAACATGATCAAACGAAATGATGATGTTATCGCATAAAAGCTTGTTTGTGTTTCCTTTAGTGCTTTAATTATTTCCATTTAATATAGACCTATTTTCGCTTTAATTCTAGGCGCTTTTTAAGTTATTTTGAGATTTAAGTTGAATGTTAGAAGCGTCATCGAAAAAATCGTTTTTATCCTAGAAGCTTTTATATTCAAAATTGTCCTCCTAACCGTCGTTAAAAGACTACTGCAATCCTATGCTTTTCTACGAAGGATTCTATTTCATTTTAAATCAATTGTGCTTTTCCCCCTATCTATTTACTACTTAATTTGACACTATGGCGTAGGCTGCAAAATCTTTAAATATATTTAAGTTATTTAAAATGAATATCTTTTAAATAATAAATAAATAGGATTAATTTAATTTCTTTTCTTAAAAATAATTTGATTCTATCAAAATGATTGTAAAAAACAGCGATTTATTTTGCTACTAAATATTAAAAGATCAATTTTAAAATTATCTCATTGATTTTATTTAGAATCAATCAATCAACCAATAAGATAATAAATCTTACTTAATTATTTCAGTGGATTTTTTATAAATAAATTATTTCATCAGTAAAATCCAAAGTAATGTTTTTTATTCAACACAATAAGCTAACTATTAGTCTTAATTTAAAAAATCATTTGATCTCATACTTTCTTTCTTGCTTTAATTTAATTTTTTTCAATATAAAATTAATTTAAATGCTTAATTCTACTTCAAAGATAATATTGTTGATTATCATATTTTTGAGGTATATTTTTATCAAGCATTGCTTTGGTATTTTTAAATGTAATTATATTTGATTATTTAATTTTGTTTTTGTAAGTTGCTTTGGTAATAGTAATATAAAACAATATTTTTACAATAAATGATCATACTTTAATTGCAAATTCGTGTTAATTTTTGAAAGTTTTATTTATGAAAGACCTTAATTAGCATAGTTCAAAGCGAATTTATCTATAAATTAATTTTAGAAAATATTATTTTATAAAAATATTTTTTATATTTTAATAAAGAATTAATTAGATTAAATATCTAATTTTATAACTATCATTATGATTCAAAAGATCACTATTTTAATCAACACTTTTAATTTATCTTTTGATTTATTTTATTCGCAGATATCAAATATTATTTTTTTGGTATTTCATAAATTATTTTAATATTTATTATGCTTATTTACTAATTTATAATTATTAATTTTTCAAAGAAATTGTTGACAAGAAATATCTCTAAAATTATTTTTTTCAGATTTTTAGAGATTTCACTAATAAATTAGTATTTTAAGGTTATCAAAAGAATAATAGATAATAATTCACTATTTCTTTATATGGTACTTAATTAAATTTATATATTACCAACAAAATTTTTAACACTCTATTTAATTGAATATTTGCATGGATATATTTATTAATAAATGTTAGCAAGTATTGTAATTAAAACTCTATTTCCTCTTTTATTATTAAGCACAGTCAATTATTAGCTAATTTCTTAAATTGATAAATGAAAGAATAATAAAAATTAAATTTATTTTTGATAATATTACTCATGCGAATTTTATATGATTAATTTACTTAAATATATCAATTAAAACTTTGAAAATAAAAATTAACTGACATCACCGTTAAATTTCGCAATAATTTTCATTAATTTATTTAAATCGATAATTTATCCCTCTATTTTTTAAACCCAAGAATAGATTTATTTTTTTTTGTAATAAATTATTTTCATCTATCATTTATCTTTTTGCTTTTTTATCTGAATAGATAACAAATTATTTTTTTAAATTGATCAACTTAATTTTATCATTAGATATCATATTTCTATAGTAAATTTTAAATTATTTTTATGCATTACTTTAATATTGTTTATTAATATTCTTAAGAAAATATATGCGAAATAAATTATTTTGTCTTTGAAATAATTTGAAAATGGTGATTTGAACAAATTGTTTAATTCAAAAACTTAAAAAAATGTTAGAATCTTATCAGAAAATAAATACTAAAGCGAGCTAAATTTAATTAAATTTAATAATTCGATTGGTAACATGAATTTTTAAAACTTTTAAATACTAATTTTCTCATAAGAGTTAATTAAAAAGAACCATAAAACTAAAATATAAAGACTTTTTTTTGTATTTTTCTAAAATTAGCATAAAGAACTATGAATAAGAAAATTTAAATTTGCTTTGATTGCTTTAGTTGCAGTGAAAGGAAGTCTATTTGGAAAAATCAATTTTAAAGTTAGTATTTGAAGAAAACCATTAATTAAAATTTTGTATGATTTAAGGTAAATAGGTAGGCAGGTACTCTAAATATTAGAGTAAAAGATTACTAATAATCAAATCTTAATTCCTTTAAATTAAGGATAGCATTAACAAAAATTTATCAACTATACAAAGAATATAAGTAATATATCATAAATAAACTATTAATAAATAATGTATGTATTGAAATGAAGTCAGGTATTATTTCTTAAGATTAACAAACTCAACAATTTACAATTTAGCAAGCTCTCCATTAAGTAGGTCATTAAAGCAAGTACCAAAAAATGGCATATGCTTTCTTTTGTTTTCAATGGATTATTGGAGGGTGTCTGCTTATGTCTCCAATTTTTATCTTTGAGAAGCCACAATTTTAGTGTACATAAAATCCAGAATTTACAATTGAACAATGTGAAAAATGGGTATGTCAATAAGAAAATCCATTATAGTATCAAACAAAATAACTTAGCTCATTTGTTGTTGAATTTGATCCTCCCCTTATTTGCTCTCGGTAATGGATCGCTGATACAGTCGCTGCTTTAAATTATGGAGGCAGCATAATCGGATTTATAATTAGCATTTACATATCAGATAACAAAGGTAGGAAAATTGCTTCAATTGTTTTCTGGTTAATCGGAGCTGTAGGCTGTGCATTTATTGGAATATTTAGTCACAATATTTGGCTCTCCACATTAGGATTTTCTTTAGCGAATGCAGGCGTTAATCCAACTATAACTATACACTTCTGTTTCATCAACGAACATTCAGGTTTTCTTTTACATTATTAGCGATTGATTACTAAAATTATTAATTGACCTTAGAATACTTACTTTATTTAATAAGTTTTTTGCTTAATTAATTAAATAAATAATTGATTGATTGATAATAGTAGAATAATAAAATTAGATATTTCATAATTAATATTCCCGATTTGTCTATATTTCTCTTAATAATGATTTATTATTAATAAATAATTATTTTTTAGATGGCAACTTCAGAGAATATACTTCTGCTTCCCTCAACATATTCTATTCTATTGGAAGCTTTTATTTGGTTATAGCTTATGTTCTATCTACAAGTTGGTCTTAAATTATTGTTTATTGGATAGGAATTCCAATGTTTGTTTCACTCTTTTACTATTATTTTATTTATGAACCACCTCTGTAAATACTTCTTTTTTTATTTTGAACTTAAATAATTTTATATACTCTAATATTTTCAAGCAACTATTTCTATCATAAAACTATCAAAAAATGTATCAAATTTTTCTAAAAATGACTTTTGAAATAAATTAATCAAAGAAGAAAATATTAAATATAGATATTGAAAGGTATATATTTAATATTTATTTAACTAAATAAAAGGTTTTTATATGAAAAAAATAAAATTAAAGCTGTAGAGTCTTTGAATAAAATAGCTAAATTTAACAAAAGACCAGAAATATAAGCTGAAAATTTAAAAGAGAGAGAAATAGAATAAAATTAAAATCAAAGAATTTATGGTGTTTTTGATTTAGTTAAATTTAAATCAATCAGATTGACTACTCTTTGCACTAGTATTGTGTTTTTCATAACTTAGATATCTTATTATGGAACTAATTTTACGTTATCTTAAATTGGTCTTGATACTAAATATAATACAATAGCTGTAGCATTTTCTGAATTATTAGCTTTCAGTTTAGTAGGTAAAATATTTTATAACTAAACAAATATTTTAAATAATGAAATTAATTAACTATTTTATATATTTATTTATTAGTTATTGCAATCCCTAAATTATAAAGGAGAAAATGGTCATTTATCTTAACAACTATTTACAGTATAATTTATATAATATTCTTCTTTATCAAAAAACCTGATAACTGCACAGAATACTGCAAAGAGAATATTATACAAATAGCTTTGATTTCTTTATCAAGGTGCTTACTTTCTTTTTAATTTTCTCTCTGCTATGTCTATTTTAGTGAAATTTATCCTACTACAATTAGATCACTTGGTTTAGGATTTATTTCTACTATTGGATAAATTGGCAGTGCTGTCTCTGCCTACATCGTCACATACTTTAATAATTAAACTATCTCTCCTATTGGTATCATGGGAATTTGCAGTTTTATCAGTATTCTGGCATATTTTCCATTAAGAGAGACTTATTCATAACCTCTAAAAAATGAAATTGACGAAATTTAATCAGAAACTACCTTAAATTTTGGTAAATAACTAACTCTTTTTCAATCATAAATTACTAATGATAACCTATGACAAAAAATAAGGAGGATTTGTTTATTTTTTGTAATTCATTATCTTAAAAAGCATATTCAATTTTAAAAACTAAATTTTGAATAGATATGTGAATGAAGTTTTAATTTTAATACCTTCCTCAAATTATATAAAAGTTTATTAAAAATAATTGATTGATTCATTTGTCTTAACCAATAGAAATGTCAGAAAATTAATCATGTGAGCAAAATTAGTGTTCTTATTCCTAAAAAGAAATCCTAGAATTAAAAACTAACACTTGATGGTCATAAAAAAGATCATTTTCATAATTAAATCTTATTTAAATCTATCAAAAATTCTATATTTATTTAAAGGCCTACTTTTGAAATCTGTTTTTATGTTAATTTAAATCTTAATGAAGAAATTAATTATGAAATTAAGATCTTCATGAGTTTAATTACTTGTATTTTTTGATATCGTTCATAAGATAATTCCTAATATTTCATAAGATTTATTTATATATTTTCAGTAGAAGATAGATTTTTTAGAGGAAAATAAGTGTGTTAGCTACTAGCAAATAGTTAATTATTAATTAATCTTTTTTAAGGAAAGAGTTAAGCAAACTATTGCATCAATATAAATTTTTGTTTATCAATAAATAAATAAATAATTAATTAATTAGATTGTCATAATTTTGTTAGGAAAGTAGTAAGACGAACATTTGTTTTTAGTAAATCAGATCAGCCAATATAAATGAAGGTATTTAAAAAACTTGGAAAGTAAATCAAGGAAACAGTCAAAGACATGAAAGATAAAGTGCTTGGCTAGGAAGATAAAAATTAGAATGAAGAGCAAAAAATATAAGAATTGGATGACTTTAAAAAGGATAAAAAAAAGATCAGTAATGAAAAATAATAAAATCAGTAGTTATAAAAAGTGAAAGATGCATAGAAGTAAGTAGATTAAAATGAATAAGATGAAGAGGAAGATGTTTAGGGTGAATAAGATTTATTAGATTTTTTCCCTATTGAGCATATTTATAAGTTTGATACATCAAAGGTTCCAAATAGAGTTAAGGAGAAGATAGACAATTTTAAAACCATATTGTAAAAGAATTAAATAAACATTACTAAATTGAGAAAGCAATGTTTTAATGGTATTCCCGAAGATTGCCCAGGACTGAGATCGCTAGTCTGGAAAGTTGTTTTGGAATATTTGCCAAAGAATAAAGCAAAATGGCAATAAACGATGGATGAAAATAAAGAAACTT
The DNA here is from genome assembly GCA_000231845.2 of Tetrahymena malaccensis 436. Taxonomy (NCBI): domain Eukaryota; phylum Ciliophora; class Oligohymenophorea; order Hymenostomatida; family Tetrahymenidae; genus Tetrahymena; species Tetrahymena malaccensis. The sequence goes on along the minus strand of JH720165.1, from coordinate 15,872 downwards.
ATAATATGTTAGTAAACAAATTTATTACAGGAATTCAAGTGCCTACTTAAGAAGTTTGGGACTAATAAGAGAAAGATGAAACAGATTATTTTTTGAGTAGAACAAAAGAATTAGAACTCAAGCATCCTGAGTGGTAGGCATTTTTCAAGGATAGAGATTAGTGGGTTGAAATAGAAAAAGATACTACAAGAACTAGATCAGAAATGCACTTTTTTGTTACAGAAACTGGTAAATAATTTACTAATCCTTATAAGCCACCAAATCAGTAAGTTCCTGAAAAGCACTTTGATGTTTTAGGCAGAATTCTCTTTGTATATGCCAAGTTAAATCCTGGAATCAAATACGTTCAAGGAATGAATGAAATTTTATCTATTTTCTATCACATTTTCAACCATGATCCTGCTTACCAAGAATATGTAGAATCAGATTGCTTCTTCTGCTTCACAATAATTATGGCAGAAGTTAAAGATTGCTTCATTAAGTCATTAGATGACTCTGACAGTGGAATCAAAGCCAGAATCAACAACTTAAATTAGTTATTAAAGGATATTGACCCTGAGCTCTGGGACAACCTTGAGCAGTTAAGACTAAACCCTCATTTTTACAGCCTTCGTTGGCTTATGCTCATATTTACTTAAGAATTTGAAATATTTGATGTAATGAGACTCTGGGACAGCTATCTTTCCCACACACACAGATAAGATTTTATGGATTACGTTTGTATTTCTATCTTATAGATATAAAGAGATCATATAACAGACGATTTTACAGAAGCTATGGAAAATTTATAAAGAATTCAGCACTTAGATATTGTTCAAATTGTCATAAATGCAAATAATCTTTTCAATAAATACGGGCCTCATAAATATAAATGAATAAATTTATTTATCTATTTTTACACTACTATAATGTTATTTTATATAACCTGATTACTCTTACATACATATATACACTTTTTTTCTTTTAATCCTAAATATTTTCAAATCTAAAGAAATAGAAATGCAAGAAGAATTTTACATTTGTTTTTAATTAATTAAAAAAAATTGAGGTATATTTATGGTAATCATCATAAATATTTTAGATCGAGTAAATTTAATGATATTTAGATTATCAATTGGATTTTGTTATTTTTTTCAATTGCTTTACATGAAATATTGAAAATGATAAAATAATACATTAAAATTTTTAATTTTTTATGTGTGATTGCTTTACTGGAATAAATGTAGTTTAATATTTGAATAATATTTTGACAATAACAAAAGATAAATCAAAAAGAAAACTACAAATTTTATTTAAATTTAGCCTGATTAATTAAGAGATTTATTTAAAAATAAATTGAAAAAATATGATTTTTATTATTAAATTTTGTTAAGTAAAATATAATATATTTTATAAAATAAACAAATAGAAGAGATTGATAAGATTGTTTGTTAAATTTTATATTAATTTGTGTACTAATTTGATAGAAAGGAATCACATATTTGACAATATTTATCATTAGACTTTTTCTACATAAGCAATAGAGGCGTAGGTGTGGATACCACATTGTTTTTTTCCTCTGATTAATTTGAAGAAACCTTTAATACCCCATTCAGCACCCCATTGATTTTTAATCAACCAATAAGGAATACCTTCTTCAACACCGTAACCAACGATGAGGACTGCATGATTGATTTTGTCATCACAATTCTTGGGATCGACGATACCACCTTCGTAGAATTGTAAAGTTCTGGCATTAATACCAACAGCAACAGGACCGTTCTTAACGAGTTCTCTTCTGATTGTTTCTTCGTTCTAATAAAATAAATTGAATAAGTTAAATAAATTAATTTAGAATCTATATTCCTTTAAAACCAAAAATTTAATTTTTGTTTAAAGCTACAAAAATATTAATTAATTCGATTAGAAAATTAATAAAAAAGTAGTCACCTCAGGAATCTAGTACCAATCAACAACTTTAGCTTTAACTTTGGTCTTGTCAAAGTTGCATATATCCTTCTTATTTTTGTAATCACCATAAGTGTCAGCCTATATATTAATTATTTAAATGTTTAAATATGAAATACTCAGTGCAAAATTCATTCTAAAAGCACTTAAATCAATTCATTAAAAAGTATTTTACTGTTTGGATACCACCAGTCTATTAAAGGTATTGATAGGCATCGGTCATCAAACCACCTCTGCAACCTTAATTAATGTTGTCACAGTCCAAAAGCATTTATTCAGAGAAATGAAGAAGTTCACCGTATTTAAGAGCGTATTGAGATTCAATGACTCCGGTAGTGGCAAAAGTCCAACAGCTACCACAAGTATTTTAGAATTTAGCGGGAGTGATAATACCTTTATCTCTCCAATCAAATGATTCTGGTAAATCGCTATTGTCAACATTTTCACCTTATCTTAAGTAGCCCTTCATGGGTTCAGCTTTTAATTTAATTCCTTGTTATTTAGCTTTCTTAAAAAGAGAAAAGTCGAAATTGAGCATTTTGTTCTCGAATTCTTCAGGACTCATGTCAGAAAACTTAGTGTGACCAAATTTAGCATTTGGATTTTCCATTTGATGCTTGACAATATGTTCTCTACTAGTCTTATAGTTATGGAAGCTAGAGTGATGTTCGTGTTCATTGTAATAATATTTATTGAATTTGGCCTTGAATTGTTCAAACTCAGCCAAACGTTCAGGATCTATTGTTTCATTCATGAGAGCGCATGAAGCAATAGCAACACAGACGAAAATAGAAATTATGAATTTATTATTCATTGCTTTTTTCTTTTGTTTTTATTAGACTATTTTTCTTGTTATTTATTATCAAAATCTATCTAATGATTACTATTATTTTTATAAGTTATCTATAAATCAATTAATCTATTTTCTGTCTCGCTTGTACATGCTAAACACAAGCAAATAAACAAACAAAATAATAAATACACACAGTCACTTTAAATTAATTCTTTTACATAGAAAAAAATAAGTATTCCTCTACTAAAACTAAAATTTCATCGCTGCATTATTAAATTAGCTGAACCTTTTGGTAAAGAATAGTTAATCAAGTTAAGTACAAATTAATGATTGAGCTTAATTTGATTCAAATCAATTTACGAGTGTATTTATAATATTGTAAAAAAATAAATGTAAGAAAATGAATAAATAGTAGAGGGTTTAAAGTTATTACTTTTTTTAAATCAATTTACATTCATTAATAAAAAAATTGAATTATTTTTTTGATTTTGAATGAATATTTTCCTCTACCTGAAATAATTGATGTTATCTATTCCATAAACCTGCTAAATTTATTTGTATTGATTATTTTTAATTTTAGATTTATTGCCAATAAGCAAAAGAATAAGTATATCAATAAATATATAAATCCATATATAAATAAATGAAAATAAAAATCATTAAATTCTTCGTATATTCTAATAAGTCAAAAAAGAGTTTGATTTATTTTTACATATAGCAGAGCCGAAAGTTTGTAAAATTCAATATTAGAAGAAAATAATAAAAATTTATTGACAAAAGAATGACTAAATAAATAAATAAATAAATAAATATAAGGAATAAATAAATTTCTACTGCAAACAAATTTGAATACATATTTTCACACAAGGAAAGTTTAAATAAAATCTAAATACATTGAATTGTGTTTTATTGCCTAAAAGATGATTTAAATAAATAGCAAGTTAATTTTGCTTAAAAGTTTTTGATTTGTTTATAGATTAATTAATACATATAACAAAAATGCCTTAAAGCTTTTTTTCAATACTATACGATGCTAAATTACTATTCTAAAAAGGCCTAAAAATCTTCAACTTTCTAACTCTTTTTTTTCTAGTTTGTTTTATATTCCTTTTTAAAATATTCAAAGTTTTTAATTATCAAGTCATCAATTGTATAATCTTTTGTAGCTTTTATTGAGTCATTATCTATACTTTAAAAAAGGGATTTAGTCATCTTCTAAACAAATGTCATAAATTCTATTTCTTATATTATTTCGTAGAACTCTACTTTTGAAAGCTCTCCGTCTTTGTTTACAAGATAATGCCCTATAATCCAAAACTTAAATCTTTTAGCAGAACCGTCTTGGACATTTTTTGTCTACTTTACGACTAATCTTGGACCACTAAAAGTGTGGTTAAACAAATTAGCTATAAACGCGAGTGTGTCTAAATCAGATTCCTTAAATTCTTTCGATTTTGCTTCTAACTAAAAGACCAAATATTCTAGCTTTTCAACATTCTCCATAATTTATTCTTCATCAATATAATTAGTTTCTGAAATGCCATAGTCTTCTGTATGATAATGCATGCTTGATTGCTAATTTAGCTCTACTTATATATCTCCTTAAGCTACACTATAGTTCATGGTAATACTTCCATCCATATTGGTGTTATATTCCATTTTAAATTGTTGCAAATATTGTGTAAATGTTTGCTTCTTTGATTGTTTGCTAAAATCTTCATATAAACAGTCCAAAACATAATCTAATTTAAATAATTTTGTTAATAATTTATTTTATTTTATTTTTAATCTATACCAGAAGTAACTTTCTCTTTGTAACTGCTTTAATAAGCAGGTAAAGTAATATCAAACTACATTTGCGCTTAATTCATTTCTAAAAAAGTTATGTTTTACTAATAAAAAAAATCAATCTAATTAGATTATTAAATATCAATTAAAATTTATATTTTTTGATTCAAATATATATAAATTAACTATGTATATATATATATATCTATCTATCTAACTAACAAACAAAAAAGCAATCAAATAAATATTATCCAGGTTTGAATATGCTTCTTAACTTATTAAGAAATAATAATATACAAAAAATATAAAAAATTAGCAAGATATAATTTTTGATATAAAAAATTTCAATAAGCCCAAGGCTTATTTCTTAAATTGGGAAACAAAAGCACTTCTTTACAGTAGAATATACTTAAATACATGGAAGCAATTATAATAGCAACTTCCCATTCTTTTCTTCTTTATCTTTGCTAAAAAATTATTTTAGAAATTAAACTCAAAATAGTAAACTAATTTACTTTGTCTCTATAATCCTGCTAATCATCCAAAAATTCCTCTTTTTCTTCTACAATCACTTTTTTATATTTATCTATTGGTTTGTAATCCTAAAAACCATTGATCATGTTTTTATTCTGCTCATTAAACTCAGAAAATGCGTACCTTCATTTATTATAATAAATAATCTGTTCATCAATAAAACTAATTAATTTACTTTCTAACATGAAATACATTTTTATTTGGTTGCCCTAAAATTCTACTTGCTAACCTCAATCTAAACATTTTAAGAATATTTTCGAATCTTTTAGATTTTTATCTTATTCTCAAAACTTGCTTATCAAATACAAACAAAATTTTACACTAAATGCAATTATATTAAAAGCAAATAATCACCTAAATCAATGCTGCAATCAAAAAATTGAAATTTTTAATTAAAAGAATAAGAAGGCATTCAGCATTTATTTATTATTATTAAAATTTACATTTACAAAATTATTTAATAAACTCATATTCTTTATTTATTTTTAAAATGAATTTACTATTGCATATTTTAATCATTCTATAAAAATATATTCTAAAAGGAGGGTTTATTATAACAATTAACAAATTTAAAAAGTGATCATAGTTTTAATAGTATATATTTTACTTTCAATTTAGAAAACATTATGAAAATTAATTACCACCCTAAAGCAAGTTTATCATCTATAATAGTAATTAATTTAGATAGCTGAATGGCTTATTTGTAAAAAATGGCTATTTTAATTTATTTATATTTTAACGATTATATTAGATTTTAAAATGTAGTTTTTACTATTAACTATGCATTTAGAATGAAATTTAAAATTACTGAATTGAGTGAATGAGTGAGAAAGCGTATCTCTTTGTTGTAATTTAAAGATTTTTTTAAAATTAGTAAATTATATAAAGATAATTAATTATGCATTCGATAAAGTTAGGGAATAACCTTTTTCAAAAGGAAAAAGTTATAAGCGAATTACAAACAGAAAATGATTCAATTAAAGAGAGGTTGAAATAGTTAGAAAATTAAGTTCAGCAACTAGAATCAGAAAGGGCATATTTTGAGAAAGCTTGTTTTGAATATAAAAATTAATTGAACCTTTTACAAATAGAAAATCAGTAAACGCTGTTTTAAAATAAACAATTTTAAATTGAAATCGCTTAGCTTAAAGAGTAAATCAAGAGGAAAGACGAAATAATAAACGAAAAAGATGAAAAAATGGTTTATATCAACTTAGATTTGCAAGAATTGAAAAGCAAAGGGAGCATTAACACAAACAAGATTGATAATTACTAATAAGAAGTAACTATGTAGGAGAAAAGGAACTTGAAGTTAGAAAGGACAATTTAGCAGTTAGAAGAAAAGCTTGCAGAGAAAGAAAATGATATACAAACACTTAAAAAAAGCATTCAATAAAAAGACAATCATATTTTCATTTTACTAAAGGAAAAAGATAAAGCAATTAAGTAAACAACTGATAAAGAAAATCCGAAAAAACCAATAATTTAAAAAAATACTTTTTAGGATAACTAAATTTCAAATTCAATATCTTAGACCTAATCAAGCACAGAAAACTAAATTAAATCTGACGATCTCATAAAAAGCTTAAAAAGTAAAGTCAATTCGCTAACAAAATAACTTTTAGAAAAAGAAGCTGAGAATAAAAAGATAAAAGATGAGAACTTTTAGCTAACCACAAGACTTAAAAATACTAAAAGATGAATTTAAAATAAATAAATGTTGATTATTTAAATAAAAATAAAAAATGAATTACTTTATACTTTAATACATTAAAACTTGTTTTATATATTATATGCTATCACTTATCTTCTTAAAAAATTTTTAATAAGCTTTTTAGTTTAAAATTTTCTCAAAAATTATAAAAAATAAATATATGAACTAAGTAATCTTGGTTACTATTAGCCTTCAGGATATATAAAAAAGCAATTGTTTAATAACATTATTTTATTCAAATTCTCAAATAAAGAATAATGTTTTATTTTACATTTTTATTTAAATTATTCTCTCTCTTTTTAACTTTTTAACTGATTTTTTAAAAAAATATCAAGCAAAAGTTTATTTGATAAGTTCACAAATTCAGAGCAGAATTATTTTACAAAGAAATATTTTTAAGATAATTCGAAAAGACTTATTTTTGATAATATAAAATTACATTTTTATTTATTTACAAAGTTGCAACTAAAAAATTAATTTAAGGAAAGCTTATAAATAAATATTATTTTGATGTAAATTTATTTATTAATAACTTTTTTATTTTATCCAGGTTGATCAGTCAAATACTCCTTATTCATAGGCTGTTTATATTTAGTCTAAACTATCTATTTTTCTACCTGTTTACTCAACATTTATTAGATGCAATTTATGGAAGCTTTTGTCTGTTCCTAAAGACAAAAATTATGCCTTGAATCTGATTACGTCTAATTACTTTAGGTTTAATATCTTATTAACATTGCTATCATGGGATTCTCTGTCTACTTATAATACGATATCAAAGGTTTCAGAGTCTGAATCAGTGGGGTCCATTTTAATTTTTAAGTAGTAATCCTTATGCCAATCTTATGGATTCGAAGGGCACTATTCATAGCAAGATAAAAAGACACCTTCCCAATTAATAATATTTTAAAAGTAGATTTGCTAAAAGTGAGAATTTGCTCTCACAGAATTATCTTAATAAACTCCAGAGCCACAATCTTTCAAATACTATATCCATGTCTTATCAATTTCTTAATCTATTCACATTAAAATTTTATTTTTTACTATAATTTAAGCAAAATCAATTAATAAATTTATATTTTTTTAATTGCCTGTTTTTAAACCTTTAAAAAATTGTTTTACTTGCTATTTATTGTTCTTCAATTATGGCAGGAGTTTCTTTAGTCAATTAACAATAGGTAAATATAATTATAAAAACTGCAAGAATGGCATAGGCGTATTTTCTTGAAACAATTAATGCAAAAGTTCCAAATCTAAAATTCAAAATCTATGAAAATATATTGAAGAAAAAAATAAGGTCTTTAAAATAGAATTAAGCTAAATGGATAGAAAAATAAATAAATACCTAATCATTTATAGAAGGTAAACTAAATAAATCATGTTTTTCTACTATTGTATCGCAGTCATAGCATCTTTTAGTTACCTGCTGAGTGGCTGAGACAATAACAGGAATGACAAAGATAGACCAAAATTAGAAAAAAAATATTGAGATAATCGAAAGCACGTATGTTGCTACAGATGATTCTTTTTAAAATATTGTTTCACTTCTAGATCCACATTGTGGACACTTTCTGTCTCTAACTGTTTCCTGCTAATTCCTAAGTTGCTAAATCTATTAAAAATCCTCCATTATTTAGAATTTACAAAAAATAGCTAAAGATTTGATAACTTTTAATTCTATTAAACAAATAACAATATTTAATATCTAATCCAATTTCAATATAAATAATTGATTTTAGATGCAAATTTTCAAGTAAATTTAAAAGTAAATAAATATCTTCTATAAATTAAACTGAAAGATTATTAACACATGTGAACACATTATTTTACGTGTTAAATTCTATTAAAATTATATCATATTTTACACATTCATTTTAATTTATACAATATTTTCTCTATTTAAAATAAAATTAATACTTAAATGTAAATTTTCTTTTTTTAATTTATAAAATTATTTTTTTATATTAAAATATAATTTAATTTAATGATTTAGTGTTAGTAAAACTATTAATTATATTTTATCATGTTGAATACGAAGATTTAAATTAGATAAATTAATTCAAATGTTGGTTTAATAATTTTATTAATTTTAATTTTCTTGAGAAAGCATAAAATTATTTTGCAAATTAAGAGACATTAATTGTTACTGTTATTCTTTCAATTTTTGAATTTTTCTAACAGGAATTTAAGATGATTTGGTAAGTCTTGGCTTTCTGATCATCCTTACCTTATTATTTTGTTTATCAAATAAACCTTAATTACTATTTTAATTAGTTATGTAAGAGTAAAAGTTTTTATTGAAAACTGTGCTATTTTATACCAAACCTTAACTTATCTTTTGCTTGTAGGTATTCAGTTCGTTTTATTAAATAAAATTTTTTTGGATATTAGCATTTATTTAGTCTATTTAATCAAGGTCATCGTTGAGTGTGTAAAGATCTTATTAATTAGAATTATGAGATGCTTTCTTATTTTAAGCAGGATTGTTTGAATCTATTCCATATAAATTTGTCATAAACAAGTCGTTATACTATTGCTAATTAATTAAATCGTCTTAGTCTTTGTTCTGTATTTATTCAGTATTGCTGTAGTTGTTGTTATTGCTGTTGTATTTATTAAATTTGTCTTTCCTTTCATTTTCATGCAAATCTTAATAAGTAAAAATTTAAGTTATTTCTTAAGAAGCCTTTTCTATTTCTTTCTTCAAACTGTGATGTTTATACTTCCCTGTTGAAATCATATTAGATATTTTCATTCTCATATAGTTATCTCTTTCTGAAGCTTGCTTAAATATTCTTTTATGTTTCCACAATTTGACAGAATCATCAAAACTAATTAAAAACTAAACCAAGATATTTTCTTAACATTAAGCATTATTGCAGACAATCATACCTTAAAAATTAACAATTTAATTAATTTATATTAATTTTTAGTTTTAATTACCAACTCCAGATTCTTGCAAATCGACTTAAATAGGACTGTTGCAGCATTTACTGAATGGAATTTACTCAGGGTCTTTTAATTTATATTAACAATATTAAAATAAAATAAAAACCTGATAGAATTTACCTTCAAAAAATATAACAAAATTATTTGTGTTCTATCTTTAGCAAATAATCAAATTAAAAATATACAGCGGTATTTCATTGAATATTTTAGATACTATTTAAAATATGACTTATATCCTAGTATCGTCACTATCAAGCACTTTAGCATTTTAAGGAAAGTCAACTTTATTAATTAAAAGTAAAATTATTTATCCTTCAATATAAATTTAATAAAAATATCAAATATTGTTTTTTTTAAATCTATGACATATCTTATTATTTTATATTGAATATCTTTTATTATATTTTATTTCTAAATTATCTAAAACTTTCAAATCTAAATTCTTTATAAATTAGAATTTAATTTATAGATTTATCCTAAATATAATAACATTTTTAATGCATCACCGTGTTGTAAGTCAAACATTTGTTGATATTTATTTATATTAAACACTATTTAATATATTCTAAAAGAAAAAACACTTCTAGAGTATTTAAATATATTCTAGTTTTCCTAAATATTTCGATTCTTATGATATATGCAAATATTTATATTGTAACTGGGCTATTTCTTACTTATATTTGATAATACAAATGGTACATCTAACTTTTTGTAGCAATTTTTATCTCAATTTTATTCAAATGAAGTTTAAGAAAACAAATTTATATTCTGATTTTTCTAATTTAATTTATTGATTGATTGGTTACCTTATTTCAAAAGGTGCCTAAGCTTTGCTATTTTTTATAATGAACAAAAAGTCTTTAGTTGATATAATTTAACGATTAAATAATTAGTTGTTTACTTTTTGAAAAAAATATTTAGGGGTAAACAGATGATTCTGAAACTAAGATTTTTTCTTGAGGCAGTTTTGGGTTGATCTGCTTTTATTTTAGCTTAGTGAGATTTTCAATATTTAATTGCTTGGCCTGGTTTAAACTTTTACTCCTCATCTTGACTGAAACTTAATTGGTTTGCTTTGCGATCTAATTATGAAATTAGTTATTCAGTTCAAAAATAGTGTTTTTTATAAATAGATTTTACTGATTAAAGCTCTTAATAATAGTTTTTTCTAGAATTTTAATCTGTTGTTTAAGGTCTGATGCTGATCCATGGATCTTCATCTTATTTTAGCTATATTTTCCCATTATTTATTTTACCATAAGGGTAGTTAGTAGGGTTGAGGATAAGGAATCTTTTTTGATCGAAGTAAAATGCAATTAATTACTTAACTCGCTAATAAATACAAACTTTAAAAATATATACCTGGCTACTTTCGAATGCAAAATTTATTCATTTTAGATTTGAGGTTTGTAATAACTTTTATCAAATGAATCTGAATTTTATTTATAATTTCCCTTTTGTATTTCAGAAACAAACTATCTCATTGTAAAATAATTATTTGTTCAACCTCAAAAAACTAGCTATTTATTTATCTATATCTATATATATATTTTTTCTTTCTGTTTTAATCAATATTTTTTTTACTTTTAAGAAAAGTATTAATTTTAATATTCACATATATATAGATTATCGATATACGCTAATTACTTTTTTTAATTGTATGATTATAAATTAGTTACCATCTTATTTCTAGTTTCTGTAAATACTAATAAGGATGACTGACCAAGTCAATAAATCACAAAAATTTTGATTGAATAGTATCAAATTTCAATTAAATATTTAAATATATATGTTAATGCTATTTAAACAAGAGAAAGTATGTAACCAACTCACAAAATGAAAATTGTTAAAAAATAATAAATGAAATTTTTTTATGATAGAAAATTTCAAAATTTGAAGAGTATAGTTGGTGCTGACTTCACACCTGAAGAATCTATTATATCCTATCCAAATTTATTTTTATTAAAAAATTAATAATTAATTCACAATTTTTATAATTAATTAAATTTCGATAAAACTTTTCTACCTAAAAAAAACAAAATAAATGATATAATAGAATAAATATTTTAATAAGCTAGAAGATGTAATTATTTATTTTGTAATTAATTATTCTTTAATTTTATTTTTACCATTAAAAAAGTTTTTAACTTCTTCTCATTAAACTCATACTCATCTCCATATTGATCTCGGGTAAATTTAAAATATAAAATATATTCTTATTAATTTTATCATTATTATCAATATAATTTTTTTCAAGAAATATTGTCATAAATATTATTATTTATTTATTCAAATATATATTTATGTTTTTTATCTGATTCTTTATTTTAAAACCTTACTTAAATTATATAATAGTTTATTCTTAATCATATTATTATTAATTTTCCCTCAAGTTTATTAATATTTTCTTCAATAATTAAAAAGTTTTAATAAAATTGGTGCAAATGGTGCTTCAGGCTTAGGCTCTGCATTAGCAAAATGCACTAATCTCTCAAATTTGACACTTAATCTCGAGTAAAAACAGCTTATTTCTTTTGGTTTGTATTAATATAAAAATTAATTAAAACTAAAACAATATTTTTACATGATTGATTTATTTTTTGATTCTGATTATGCTTTTTTAATTTAATTCATTTTCCATTTTCAACGTTTGCTGATAAAAATTATTTAATAGTTTATTCTTAATTCATATTTTTTATTCATTTTTCCTTCTAACTAACTAATATTTTCTTCAATATTTAAAAAG